>BFEA01000957.1:158386-168386 GCA_003427395.1 Chara braunii | reverse complement strand
CAGCATCAGCCCTCTACACAGCCAAACGCAGCTGCTGGCCCGCCCTCTCTTGTTATTCCTACCAAAATGGCGGATGCTAACGTAGATACTCCAACTCAGCTGGCGACCACGCCAGCCACAGCAGACAATGTACACGTTGTTGAAGTGGCGGCAGGGGATGATGGCCTGCATCCTCCCAATGAAGCTGCTGCTGCTGCTGCTGCTCGAAGTGTGCATTATCACCACCACGATCATCACCACCAGCCAGCTCCCCCACCTACATCTTGTACTACATCATTCCCCCCGTCAACTGCCTCTTCTTCCTACCCTTCCTCCTCTTCTCCATCTTGTTACTTCTCCTCATCCTCCTCCCCCTCACATGCCTCCCCCTTTGTCATGGTCCTCGTCGTCAACACGTTCATGGCGAGATCAGCCGTCACAGAGGCCTCATAGGCGGACGCAATCATGGTCAGGTCAGCCTTCACAAACGCCTCTTCGGGGGAGACATTGTACACCATGATCGCTTCGCCCCCAGCAAGGATCAGATATCTACTCTGATGCCATGCTCGCAACTATACTGAACGACCTCCTTTTTTTTTCTTTTTTTTTTTCGAAACAAGTGCTCCAATCTGTTCATGGGGAGCAGCACGTGGTGGGAACCGGGCCCAGCGTCCCATATCGAATTGTGCAGATCATTGAGAACATTTGAGATCATTTGAGATACCGGGGCCATTACTCGGCTTCGGCTGAGAACAGTCTGAGAACACGATGTGATTCAGAAAGCATGGGGAGGATCATGAATATCTAATGACCTATTAAGGAATTATTACTCATGCAATAAGCTGCCACAGCGGTCCTACAAATGCTCACAACCCTCAGGATCCCTAACAAACCCTTCTAAGACTTTCCAACACAGTCTTACTCCCTGCTGAGCTCTTCCAGGCCCCACGCCCCCACCCTGCTGCTGGGTTACAGGGCAACCCGACTCGCCCCAGTTCCGACCAGCGTCGTCCCAGCAGCAACCCTTGGTTGTCCCTTGGGATGCCCACCCCAAAGCATCCCCAGATCTCTATACCAGGCCTCACGCTCCTGCATCAGCAGGTTACAGGGCAACACCCCAGCACTGGCCATCGTCGTTCTGGCATCGAGCGGCCGCAGATCACTGAGTATAACAGCATCGAAACCGCCTAAGATGGGTTGCTAAAAGTCCCTGGAGTCCTAAGACATTCTTAAGAACAACCGACTTTTTTTACTATTCAGACTCTACCACGTCACTAGAATATTAGTGTCAAAAAGCCTCCCAACCACGAATCAGATAGGTGAAACATATTCAATCCACCCACGATCACCACCCAGCATGGCTGTTTTCAGCACGAACCGAAGCTCTTCCAGGCCTCATGCTCCCATCAGGTTAGGTTACAGTGTTGCACCACCTTGCTCCAGCACCGACCAGCATTTCTCCAGTTACGACCCCCCAGGACCACTGAGACTGCCCCTGCAAACAGCCCCCCAGATCTCTTTACCAGGCCTCACGCCCCCACTAAGCTAGGTCACAGAGTTGCGCCACCTTGCTCCGGCTCCGGCTCCGGCTCCGGCCAGCGTTGCTCCAGCATCGGTCTTCGAGGGCCACCGAATTTTCAACCACCCTTCGCAGGATCACAGATGACTTGCCAGATAACACCTATTCCTACAACCTCATCGAGAGGCAAACCAAATGGAAAGAAATACTAAACTGGATGTTAGACTTCTTCGAGATAGATCGCCCCTCCCTCCACCCTCAGCCCTACACTGCCTCCGCTGAGGCGAGTCACCCACTCTCCCTCGGCCCCAATAGAGGACCAACCCTCTACCCCCYTTTCCCCAGGAGCATGCAGTTCCCACCTAAAGCATGCCCCCCCCCCCCCCCCCCCCCTTGCCCATTAATACACACCCGCCAGGAATAGTACATATTGAGTCTGATGCAAACGATGTGGCAGCGATTTTTCAGTGCTGCAGGCCTGTATGTGCACCAGACATGAGGTGCATGCAGTCTCCACAGATAGTGAAGGGGCCTCTCCAGACGATGGTGGATGTGCCATGCCGTCGTGTCTCCACATATCTACAGTTTGGTTAGCATGCACTCCAAACACTACGAGGGGATGGTCACTGCCAGCCTCTGCCGGGAAAACTGCAACCCATTGTCTTGCACTCTTCCCCCCCCCCCCCAATCCCTTAAATAGTAGCGAATGTGACCCTGCTGTCCTGCTGGCATGCCAGCAACATGCCATGGGTCGTCAAATGTTTCCAGGAAGCTGTGAGTGAAAGTTATGCGTCTCTACTGCCCTGAGGCCATCACCCGCCACATCCGATCGTCGCATCAAGCGCTGGCCATAGACTGCAGCAACCGCAGTCGGTTGTGTCCCGTCATCCTTGCCAGATGAACAACCAAAACAGTAGCCTTTTTTTTTTTTTTTTTTTTTTTTTTGTTTGTTTGTTTGGAGAAAACGGCCCCCCTGCAGCGCTAGTGATGCTGGTTGAAACAGGCACCACTAGCACCCGGGGAGAGGCTCCATCTATTGGTGGGGAGCATCACCTAACCAAAACAGTAGCCTGGGAATAAAAATGGAGTATCATATGAGCCACCACCAATAGAGCGCTGTGCTGAAAGGTCATCATTGTCAGGGGGAGCTGTTGCAGGCCAAACCTTGCAACAGCTAAACCCCCTTACATTTGATGAGTCCCCGTCGTGACGTCGTCGTCTGCCCATGGAAAGGGTAATGATGCGGATACCCAAGAAACTTGCTCAATGCCGCTCTGTGATGGCCCACCTGAGATTCAGCTAGCATTTGATTCACATGCCTTGTGTCGTGAGGATTTTCAAGACGTAGCCCACGCAAGTCCTTGTTTCATACGTATGATGAAAGTCAACATTGCACTCAACATACGGCACTCTGACATGCGACGTCCAATTTGCAGACGGGCTGGAACGGGAATGCCTATACAACTGCTGTCGGTGTGCCTCTGTGTTCCTAGCATGGAGGAGCCACATATCCTGTGACATCCGTCAGCAACTGCAACTGCAAGAACTGGATGGGTTGCTTCCACAGTCCGCACCCAAACCAATCCTGTCTGGTCTGTGCGGGTGGCCACTTTCCAGAGGCGCCGGCTGCACCTCAACGCAAGATATCGCGCAACCCAAACACTGACTGACCTCTTGTGCCATCCTAGAGTAGTCTGCTCCAGCGGTGAGTTTGAGAACCCTGTGAAGTTCGTCACTCCTCTGTTCTGTTCCGTGCGCCTCGCTTCCGTGCCCGTCACTTTTTTTTTTTTTTTTTTCCTGACCTCGTACCCGTTTCCTTCCTCTCCTCGTTTGCAAACTAGTAGCAAATGTATACGAATGAGGGGAACAAAAATCAACAGGAGTATACCTCCCCCTTTCCTCTGCCTTCTTTCATAATGTGCAGTGGGCAGCTGGCGCTATACTGCAATCAACGTGGCCAGGCTTGAAAGCGAGAGCCGCAGTACAAGTAGAAGGGGTACGCCAAAGAAAGCCAATGTGTAAGGAAGTCAAGAAAGGGATATAACGGATCTATTCTGCTCCATGTTGCTTGCTATAGAGGTGAACCGTGTCAGCGTTCGAATGGCTCATCTCAATCTGCTCCATGTAGCTTGCTATAGAGGTAAACTGTTTGATTGTTGGAACGACTTGTCTCAATCTGCTCCATGTAAGCTTCCTATAGAGGTAAAGCTGCATGGATTTTGGATCTACTCATCTGGGTGGAATGGGGGCTGTTGTGGTGAAAATCTACAACGCACAGGCACACACACACATGCATTATTTTTTTATTATGTATAATTAATTGCCATTTGTCATGTATGTTGCCTCTTGCCCCCATCCTTTTATGGATTGTAATATACACAAGTGGACCTGCCGCAGCGATGCCGCAGTCTTTCTTTTTTTTTTTTTTTTTTTTTTTTGATAACACGCACCCGTTAGTGTTAGTGGTGCTGATAAGATCAGACACCGCTAACACCTGGGGGGGGGGGTCCATCTATTGGTGGCGCAGCGGCCGCAGCCTAATAGATGGGATGAGAGAAACCGACTGACAGGGGTGAGTGGCACTCTTTGGGGTGGTGGGTGAGGCAGTTAGCTTTGGAGCACCTGGGCAAAATGTGAGATGGGGCTGGGTTGTACAACCCCCCCCCCCCCCCCCCCCCCCCCCCCCCCCAAAAAAAAAAAAAAAAAAAAAAAAAAAAAAAAAAGAAGAAGAAGAAACACAAAAGGAAAAGCACCAGCCCATTGTAGACACCTGAGTTTTGATCTGCTTGGAATCCGTCAAGCGCTCCACGCCAACCATCTGTAAACAAGTTCCCTGAACTGCGACAGCGTGCATGGTTCACTAAGGAGCATTTGGATCTGATCGAAAAGTGGAAGAAAAGAGACTCTGTTGAGGGATGTTGGAGAATCAAGTGAAGACGCACGACGTTGGAGAATCAAGTGGAGCAAGCGCGGTTGGATCCAAAAATAATGGAGAAGAAGAAGAGAAAGTACTAGTGATATGGAGAACAATGAGGATTGAAACAAGTCAGGAATCTCGAGTGCGCTCGGCTCATCCTAGAAAAAGATCAATGCGAAGCTGTATGAAACCGAGAAGACGAGGAAGAACATCGCCGAACGTGATGGGGAAGCAAAGGGAAGAGGATTGGGAAGCAGTGAAAAGAAGAGGAAACGGGCCATGAAGTCCAAATTGCACAGCGGTGAAATTAAGTAGTGTGGCAGCCACGTATAGTGCTCTCATATCTGATGATGACCATCAGAAGGAAAAGGTGTTGTCGAATCACAAGACCGGTGGGAAGGGTATGGGCAAGGAGGACAGGTGTTTGGAGGAAATTCTGAATCTGCTGGGATCACTGGTGCAAAAAAACAATGTGAAGAAAAGGTAGAGACTAAACGGGACAGAGAGGACGATAAAAAGGGGGAGTTGAATGAAGGGAAAAAAAAAACAATGAAAAAGGGAAGGAGATTGTGAAAGAAGAAGGAGAGAGGAGTGACACAGGCAGGCGAGATGAGTGACTCAGGCAGGGAGAGATGAGGGACATCGCAATCAATATATGGGGACGACATACAACAAAGTGCGAGCTCTCTGCAGCAAGCGCGGACGGAAGCGTGGGAGGAAAGATAAGGGTGCATGGGAGCTTGCAAAGCAGGACACGGAGCAGCATATGGAGCTTGTGGACAGGGAGGATGCAAATAGTGTTTGATGAGATGGGCAGGGACTGGACGATTGACTGCCTCTTAAAAACGAAATCGAACGCCGACCGGAAGAAATCCAATATGATGTCCTTGTTACGTGCTCTGTGGAAGAGAAAGGAATGGAAGGGAAAAAGCACGGACGAGCTGTTTGACTATTCAGAAGGCATGAACTGGGTCGACAACAAGAAAAGACGACATATATCGCGAGCAATTTCATCAATCTAGATAAGATAAAACATCGGATTGGGATCAATCCACAAAACTTGATTGGGGTTGTAAAACAGCACCTGTATGAAGTCAAATTACATCTCTTACGAGGAGTTTCTTTCATATGTCAAGGGCTGGTAAGGTTTTGCGCGTTGTATCGAATTAAACCACATGCTCCACCGCTTGTGCAGGCCCCTGTCAATTCCTTCATTTCAATAATAAAATTGATGAGAAAACTCGAAGAAAGGGGTGAGAGGTGAGATGTGTGGCTACATGTAAAAAATGTGCCGAGGTAGAAGCTGAGCCACCTGGTGCAGAAAAAGCTACGCATGGTTTGGATGAAAGACAAGTTTGTCGCTAGCCTCCTGCATAACCATAAGCACGCCGCAAAACGCGGGGGTGAGTGCACATGCGGTGATTTCGGCTTGCCGAAAACAAATGGGCATGTTCAAGTGAAGACTAAACGACGTCCCTGACATAAACTTTTTTCTCCATAATTTGTAAAATGTTCTGCAGCCATGTCGGTCGTGTTTGTAACCATGCCAATGCCATAATGTCAGAGAAAATTGCAGTGTTCGAGGAGGTCAGTCATGTTTGTAGCATGTGAATGCCGTAATGTCGTTGAAGATAGTTGGACTTGTGGATCCGACGGAAATTATCAGGATAAGAAGCTTGAAATTCATAACTTATAAGATTGTACTCGTGAAAAATACCAACATCTCGGTACTGGTATATGTGAAAGGGGTAAAAAACGCAAGAAGGGGTAAAAAACGGACCGGTTCTACCACCCCTTGACCATAACCCAAGAAGGCAAGAAAATTGGATATGGACTGAGATGTTCACCGTTATCCTTCACGAATCACGATGTTATCAGACGAGCTGTAAATTGGATCATGGACGAGTTCCTGGAGAAGAGAAAACATTGGATCAGAATTAAAATGTGAGGAAAAGGGGTGTAAAATCTGTGAAGTTTGCGCCTTCCTTCCTATTGGCATTGCCATTTTTTGTAGCACGTGTGTAGCCCAACCCATACAGGTTGTGGACTTGACGTCATCCCCACCTTCTTGCAGTATATCACTGACAGTTTTTTTGTGATACAAAACGAGGGTTGCGCTCGTGATATGACCTGACCCAACATCTCATGACACGAGTTGAAAGACAGCCATGCAGCACTTGCATGAAGTCAAAGTTCATCCCACTCTTATGAGTAAGTGTTTTCATATGTCAAGGACTAGCAATTCTATCGAATTCCCTGGATGGAAGTCAGTTAGGCTATCTGATCTTGAAAAACTTAACTGGTTTTCTTTTCAACAATGTCTATTCAAATCCTTGGGTAAGATCATGAAACAAGACACTGATATCTCAATGAAGAAAAGGACATGCGAGCTCGTCATTGACATGCCTATTCTCCATATTTTGAGAAAATTCATTCATGGAAGTCAACTTCTTTGCGGTGTCCCGATCGGAAATCTATAGATCAAACTTGAAGAGAGCTTCTCCCCATGGCATTTCGCCTTTCATTACGCCTTGAAGCGATCGACCTCGCTGAGCCTTTTTGGTAGGGGAGACGATGCAGAACCTGGTGAGGATAACGAAACCGACACAAAAGCTTTCCAATATAGAATAGCCAACGCAATTTCGTGGTTGGGCGTTGCGTTCCGAATGTCGGGGGATGACAGATAACTGATCTGCGGGAAAAGATTCATCGACGATCAAATGTTGGTAACATGGTCCAAAACGACACTGAAAAAACGAGATCAATTTTTTTTTTTATAATCTGAGTGGTGTATTGAGTGGAAGGATTGAGTTCCTTAACTATGGAGTACGGGTGTATCCGTAGCTACGAGTTATGGAGTGTGGGGAGGAAGATGTTGTATGCCACGATATTAATGCTCAAGGCATCTTCTTCTAATCTTTGGTTCCAATTTGTGTAATCATTCTCAACGCCCCCAACAGAGATCAAGAAAATTAAGACATCAAGAAAACTAAGACATGCTACAACACGAGCATATTTTGGAATGAACTGACTCGGACGATGGATTGAACCTCGTCAACTTCTTGGAAACGAGGGTTTTTTTCGTTGTAACGAAGGAGCTGTTACAACGACGAGAACCCTCGTTTCCGAGAAGTCGACGAGGTTTCCGCTACAACTTGGTAAACTCGAACATTATTTGGACTCATTCAGCCCAAGGAACAAAAGGTCCCGTTTGTTATGTGGACACGTTACGGCATCGATGTGAACACTTCGGCACTAGCAATGCTCCCTTTTAGTCTGATGGCCTTTCACAGAGAACTGCGGTCGTTGAACTTTCCGAGCGAGTAGTTTCTTTGCGGATTGAAAAAAGTGGCACAGAGGGTGGGAGGGTGGGAGGGTGGGTTTGGCTAGACATGCACAAGCTCTTCTTGGGACTACACGGTGTGGAAGGCATACTTTTACCTTGCTCCTTGAAACCGTGTAGTGATGCAGATTCTGGCGTCAGAGATGATACTCTTCTAACGGTGGCGAAAAACATGCCTCGGTGTTTTGAAATCATCACACCAGGCTACAAGCTGCAGAATATTGGCGGACTGCGCTGACGTACTGATCTGATACTCACCTGGTCTGAATGTTGTCCTAAGTACAGCGTGGTACTGTAATGATGTATTATTTCCGTAATAATGATGGTAAGGCTCCAGAATGCATTATTACTCTCTGATAATTCTGATCATGCTCGTAGACACCTGCGCCGTGGATATAGGGCTGCGCTCCACAGCTCAACCTTCCAGGTCGCTATGTACTTGTATCTGAACATGTTGCTGCAAGGAGGCCTTGGCTTGTATTCGAGTGTGCTGCAAGGAGGCCGCTGTGTTCCAGACAGACTGCTATAAACTTGTGTATGAACATGCTGTAAACAAAATCATGCCGCCAGGCCGCGCGAAATGGAAACCCCAACTGAGTAGAAAACTGCCAAAAAATGCCGCTCAGTTCAAGAAGTACTAAAAAAGGTGCTAGTGGCAAAGGTACGCCTTGAGGTAATAAAAAACTCCATCAGGATTTGAGAATGGACGATACAAACCTTACGAAAAGTGACCGGGAAATGACTGCGCGGCGTATCCGAATACTAGAAGCAAAGATGGCAAAAGGCGAAAAGGTTTTGCCACTGTCCTCCTCGCAGCGGAGGAAAAAAGAAGATCCGGAACAGTGCCTGCTGGCTTGTCCTATCATCCTATGGCCCTTCAAGTGTGGCGATGGTGGTATGCGATGCGACATGGTGCAAGGTCACAGATACCCGCTTCCGATGGAATGCGAGCTTCATTCTGTTGGGTAAACCTAGGATTTTTTTTTATTATTATTATTTTTTAATTTTTTGCCGTAAACCTAGGAATGCTCCACAGTCCTGGTCAAGTTTGCAGCATAACCTCTTCAAACATACCCGGCTGGAAATCCTCGTGGTTTACCCATTATCAGTTAATAGCATAGTAATAGCACCTGCTAATACTGGAAGTGACAATAAAAGCAGAAAAGCTGTAATTAGCACAGACCAAACAAATAGAGGTAATCTATGCATGGTCATTCCTGGGCCACGCATGTTAAAAATAGTCGTAATGAAATTGATAGCACCTAATATTGAGGAAATTTGGCCTCAACCACGCGGAGGGGGAGATAGCAGAGGTCATCAGAGTCAATATAGTCAAGGCAGCGAAAAGCTCAGACAAGAGCTTGCAGCAATCGAGAAATGAAAAAAAAAAAAAAAAAAAAAAAAAAAAATCTCAGACCAGAAAGAAAGTCAGCAGGCCATCTCAATATTCAAGGACCCCTGGCTTGACCCCCACCGGAAGATGGTGGACATTAAGAGGGAGGGTTCACTGGTATGGATGAATAGGATTGCGCACGGAAAACAGTGGCGTCTCAGGCCAGTGGATTGCTTCTTTACCCCTCAGCCAGGACACGATGTAGGATCTATGAATGAGAACAGACCCAGCTCGGGGGCAAGATTGTCATCCGGCAGCCCCCTCTGCACCACCGCCTGCCTCCCTGCCAGTATCCCAGCTACCCTTCCCCCTCCTCTTCCCTCCCCCCGCCCTTCCCGGATCCGCCACCCCCCCTCCTCTCTCAAAGCCAAAGCAATCTAATATACTCGGAAAAAAAGCAAAGGCCGTAGGCTCCCTAGACAGAGAAAGATTAATCACTACAACGACACTTTTTTATTCTTTTTTTTCAAATTTTTTCAAGCATCGCTTTAGTCTCCAGCGGCATCATGGTTATACGTGCAAGAAGCCCAGTTCATTCCGTTTTCTTTTCTCAGTTTTCAGTATTTCGTAACACTTCAGGTTTACTTGTGTTATTAGGTCTTTATTTTTTTTTTGCTATGATTTTTTTTAGTTCTTTATGTAGGAGCTATCGCTGTTCTATTTTCATTTGTGGTTATGATGATAAATATACAGATAATAGAAATTCACTCCCACAGCCTCTTCCGCAACAGACCCCCGCACCCCCGACACAACCACCATCCCCATCTCCCTGCCCTTCCGACGGCTGCCCCGCCTCCCACCCCATCACTGCCTTCCCCCTTACCGTCAGGCCCCCTGCCTCTCACCCCC
>BFEA01000957.1:135355-146545 GCA_003427395.1 Chara braunii | reverse complement strand
GATATGTTATGGAGAAAAATAAATTAAACAAGATTTGCCTGAGCATTACATCCGAATTCCTTACAAAATTTGAAATAAAAATAAAATACGGAAAACAAATACTAATAATAAAAATAAATAAAAATAAAAAGAGAATTAAATTTAGTGAGTGTGCGAGCATGTTTTCGACACCGCCATCTTTGGCGATTTTTCATTTTTTTTTGGCATAGCTAAATGACCTGAAAATTGACAGATGTGTACTTCACATAATACAAAACCCACTAAAGAAGTTTCAAAAAATAATAAAATCGTTTAGACTCCGAACTAAAGTGAAAACAAAAAGTTTAAAGTGAAAAAAAAACGTGGGCGAGCATGTTTTGACACCGCCATCTTTGGTGATTTTTAATTTTTATTTTGCTTAACCAAATGACTTGAAAATTTACAGGCATGTACCTCACGTCATAGAGAACTCACAAAAAAAACAATCAGAAAAAAATAATTATTTTTAGGCCCCGAAATAAGTTTTGGCGGGGGCCGAACGCCATCGGGTTCAGACCCCGTACGTGACCCCGAAGGCCCGTACGTACGGAGGTCTGCCCGGGGACCTCCGTACGTACGGGCTGGTGACCCTGATGTAGACAGAATAGTTGCAGAAGATGTATACACAGGTCTGGATGCAGAGGGAGTCCCCAGGGAGAGTACAAAGTCAGTCAGATTTGCTTATCGAGAGCCTACGGAAGGTCGCTGGTTTACTGGGGAATCGTGGGGATCATGAGTTGATTGAAACAGGCCCGCATATATAGTATATCCTATTATGAAAGGGCTCATAGAAGTGTCGACATAACTGATCGCTGAAGTCCGGACTCCATAGTGTTCTCGGTGGATTTCGAAATCCGGCAAACAAGAGTGAAAGGCATTCTCACCTTGCAGACCTCAAATTTGAGTTTGCTGGGCATAATGAGTTGATTGAAACAGCCCCGCATATATAGTATCAGGGCTCGTAGAAGTGTCGACATAACTGATCACTGAAGTCCGTAGTGTTTTTGGTGGGCCTCGAAATCAGGCAGACAAGAGTGAAAGGCATTTTCACCTTGCAGGCCTCAAACTCAAATTCGAGTTTCAGGGTCGAAGTCCCCCAGTCAGGAAAAAGCTCAGACGGCCGAAAACAGAAAAGCCTTTACCGTCTTCACCCGAACAGAACTCCCAGTCATTTTAGCTGCATTTGGTGCAACTTTCAGTCCAGATACGGCAATAATTACGGGGCGTTCTATTCGGGTGAAGACGGTAGTCCGGTACCCTCAGGTTGCAAAAAGGCGAAAACCAATGGGTACCCTATCCTGAAGTCCTGTCCACAATGAAAACGCGGCAGCCCTCCAGGAAAAGTCGGGAAGATACGGGGTCCCCATATTCCAAAGCAAACAGGCCGTGAGCCACCCGTACCAAGTCAAATCAGGCCCAGGCCAAACCTTCTTTTTTTTTTTTTTTTTTTGGAAACTGCTCCATCTATTGGTGGGGAGCATAACCTGCTGGAAACCGGATCCAGCGTCCCTTGCATACATCTTTACAAATCTTTCCAAGTGAAGTCCAGGCGGAGACCAAGTCAATAAGAAGACCGGCCCAGCCTCGTTCAAACGGATTGGGCATTCGCAAGAAAGTGGAAGTAATGTTGGTGCTTGTGCGCTATTGCCAATGATTGAGCGCTAGAGAGCCCTACTGGGCAGCGCTATACCGTGGAAGACAGGACAGGCAGCCAGCCGTGTAGTAGTGGTAGCAGTAAAGTTTGAGTAGGGGCCAGGGTTGAGATCCTCAAAGTAGCAGAGACTGAGAGAGGGTTCAAGAGAGAGAGGAAGAGAGGGAGAGAGAGCAGACTGAGTGGATTTGTGTGATACAAGCCGAGAGAGAGAGAGAGAGAGAGAGAGAGAGAGAGAGAGAGAGAGAGAGAGAGAGAGAGAGAGAGAGAGAGGTACATACTACATCCCTGATTGATGATGCTAAGTGTTGCGCCGATGAGCGCTGGTGACTAGAACAGTGAATTTGTAGAATATGATGTTGCGCTGATGAGCGCTTGGTGACACGAACTCTGGCTTTGTATAATATATTAATATGATCATTCATTGAAGTTTAAGGGCTGTGCACTAATCTGGTCCCTCCACCTCTGGACTTCGATGTGGATTTGTGTGAACTCTCATGGTGCACATGCTTGGAGTGACGATATATATATATATATTGTCACAAACAGAACTGCCCGGTAAACCGTAGGCAGAGAGAGAGAAGAGGACAACAAACGAGGGGCTGTGACAAACTGTTTCGTCGGAGTTTCACCGCCTCATCAGGAGGCTGAACCCTCAACAGTCTGCAGAATCCCCTCACTGATTACACTGTAAATGATAATCTACCTTAACCAAAATCAAAGTAGACTATCACTCACCCACACCAGATGGTTCACACCCCATCACAAGCCAGCAAAACATCCACGAAACAAATATAGATAGATAGATAGATAGATAGATAGATAGATAAGTGGTCCAATGCACCCTGTTCCTTTTCGGGAACCGCAAAAACACTTTTGTGAGGGCCGCTGGGCGCGTTTCCCGGCTTGTATAATAAAAGTTTCCTCTCTTTAACCACAAGTACACAGCCCCAGCCTTGCAAAAAGTTTTTGTCACTACGAGCACCACTCGGAGCTGCTGCATTGCATGGGGCGCCGTTGAAAAAAAATATCAGCAGTTCATGCTGACAACCGCGGGCTGATGTGTGGTGTACCAGTGCTTTTTTTTTTTTTTTTTAAGGGGGGGGAAGTGCAACGTGACCGCTGGAAATCTTTTTTTTATGTCAAAAGAAAACAGGACGGAAAACAAAAAAAGGGCATCTGTTTCACAGTGTCTTCACAAGGACAATAATTTTTTACAGTTATATTGTATTCCGCCCCCCGGGCCCCCCTCCTTACAAACAGAGCAGACTACAGTAGAGCAAGAGTCCTGCTCACACTACGGTGGTCATTCCCTGACTGGCGTTTGCCCAAATGGGTGTGCCACACCATACTCCCACCTGACTACCGCCCAATTGGGGCGGGGGCCAACATGCATCCCCATCCCCTTGATTGTGAGAGGTAGCTATGCCCGCAGCGTCAATAGGTAGGTTCTGAGGGGGGAACTTGAGAGGCGAAACAAAGAGAACTCAAAACACAGCATATAATCAGGGAAATACTCAAACTAGAGTTTTCTAACTGACCTCGGGACGCAATCACGGTCAGATACATCCTGTTCTGGCTGTAATTGCGGTCAGGTACATCCAAGGAAGTCCCTCCTGGATGTATCCGACCGCATTTACAGCCAGTAGTCATGCACGTCCTAGTGTGAGTGAACTCTCACAGTGAACTGCCCAAATGTGCCGACATCACAGCAAGGCACAAATTAGCATGGAGGCATTTGAGCAAGAGACTTTTCGGGCCTGGCTGGAGTACTCAATCAACCAAACGTGCAAAACAAAATGGAGCATGTATCTCCTCCAACAACGTGGCAAAATTCATTCATTCAAAGTGTTTGCCTCTTTCACATTTGGTGAGTGGTGACGACAGTCAGAGCAAGGCACAAATTAGCATGGAGGCATTCGAGCAAGAGACTTTTAGGGCTTCGCTGGAGGACTCAATCAACCAAACAGGCAAAAAGCAGCATGTACCTCCTCCAACAACGTGGCAAAATTCATCCATTCATAGTGTTTGTCCCTTTTTTCCCGTTTGGTGAGTGGTTCGGTGAAGGCCTTAGTAACAATTAGAGTCCGCATTCTATTCGCGGAAAAGGACTCGGGGCATACTCACACTAGGACTTTTTTCTACTACGTTCTGGACGTGATTGCAGTCAGATTCATCCAGATCCGACCGCAGTTGCAGTCAGATACATCTAGAGAAGTCCTAGGTAGTGCGATTATGCCCTCAAGAACTCTCCTCGACATCATCCACGCCACCTTAGATTAGATTGACATTTCACTGACAATTCACTGTCCGTGCACTGACAGTTCACTGAAAGTTCACTCATAGTTGCCTGACAGCAAATTTAGATATTTCAGAGGCATTCGCAAAAGCCAATGCACCACCTCCTTCTCTACTGTGTAATTTTTATTTTTTTCTTCGGGAATTTGCATCTGTCGCCCTTTTAGGGCCTCGTTCGACACCACTCAAAAACTGGGAAAAGTAAGGGTATCATTGTCCCCCCCTCCCCCCCCCCTCCCCCCCCTCCCTCATCACGATGCAAACCAAGTTCGATGGGTGGGCCCTACAAAAAAAAGTAAGTGTCCCCACCCCAGCCAAAGATTGGAGATCGCCACGTTGAAGGTTGGTCACCCAGAAAACTGGTGTCTTTCAGCTGGCCAGAGAAGAGTTGTGACCACCGCCCAGAGCATATGTCGACGAGGGCGCAGCACTTCGTGTGTCCGACTCCTCTTACGCAGGGCGGCCCATAACCAAATAGTTCCTTAGCCAATGAAGGATCTTGTGCAACAGAATGAATCAAAGAACTACATGGTCCTTATCGTAATGGCCACCCCACCGGGGCGGTCACTTGAAAATGAGGGGCGACACCCTTGCCGCTGCAGGAGGAAGGGGATTTTTTTTTTTAATTATTATTATTATTTTTTGCATTCAGGTGTTTCGCTACCGTTGCTGGTCCGATCGCAGGCGTCGACGGGGCAAAAGGCATCAGCTGAATTGTAAGGGCGCCTAAGTGTAGGGGTTCTGTAAGGGGCGATGGAACGAAAATGGAGTGACGGGAAATTAATACCATACCCACCCACCCTCCCTTCTTCTCATCTTTTAGCCGTGGCACACTTTCTTGAAAGGTGTCGAACGAGGCCCTTAAAGATGGGAATTCCAACTGTACCCAGTCGCAACGCCCAACTTGCATTTTTGCCCAGACCCTTTTTCCAATTTAAGGTAAAAGCCGTAAAACACTTCTTTTCTTTTCTTTTCCGTTTTTTCTCTGTTTAGGGAACATTGCATCTGTAGCCCTTTTAAAGATGGGAATTCCGACTATACCCAGTCCCCGCGCCCAGTTTGTGTCTGTGCCCAGATCCTCTGTCAAATTCGAGGTAATACCCTCCTTTTCCCATGTGCCAAAAAATTACACGCCTAAGCGGTCCCACATCCCCCTTGGTCGGGGCCAAGCCGACGAGCTCGGAGTTCGTGCACTCAGAAATGTTGAAATTCAGACTCGAGTTCGAATCCAGATACTATCTGACGAATAAAATAAAATCAATCCGAATCGCTACCCGAGGCCGGTGAGCTGAATGATGATATCTGAAGGCCATTGGCCTTACAAAAAAAGAAAAAAGGGGAGATATGTGCATAATTTAATTTAAGCATCCCAGAATTGGGGCATGACTGCAATTTGGCGGTGCCATGTGTCCAACCTTGGCCTACCTTGGATCCCGAGTGTGCTATTAAATTGGACAGGCCATTTGCTGGGTAAAGACGCAAGTTGGGACTTGGGACTAGGTTTATAGCGGTTATTCCCATCTTTAAATGGGGTACAGGTGCAATTTTGCCAATCGTTCTGGCCTCTATCGGATTTAGAAAAAAAACAATATATATCCGAAAACAACAACCCATCTTTAAATGGGGTACAGTCTAGGCCACCAGAGTGGCCCGGGGTCACTTGCCCCGGTTCAAAATTTGGTGAAGAATTTCGATGTGACCCTGAGGCAAAAGTTGTTTAGTTTATTTTTCTACTTAACTTTTCCGATATTTTGGAATTTTTTTTTCTTTTCTTTTTTGCTGGGACCTTCCCTGGTCCTTGCACGGGCTGGCCACCCGGGACCCGGGCGGCCCGGCTGGTAGCCTAGGGTATAGTGCAATTTTGCCATTCGTTTTGGCCTCTATCGGATTAAAAAAAAAAAAATCCGAAAACAACAAACAAACTCTTACAGTATACACTACCCGTGTGTGCTTTTCTCAATGACCGTGAATCTGGTCATAACAGCAACCAGATACATTCCCGACAGTGTGATTGTGCCCATACCCCCTTTTCCTTCGACCTCAGCTTTGTAACTTCATTTCCCCYCCCCCCCCCCAAAAAAAAAAAAAAACGCCAGTCTCTTACCTGGCAGGGGGAATCACAGATGCACACCCCAAAAAAAAGGAAGAAAACTCTCTCCGTTCACGTTTGTCCTATATTCAGCGTGTATTTCACAGAACACTGTGAAACACTGTGAAACAGAGAAAAGGAGAGAGAAAAATAGACAACGCTTCACACAAAATGTAATATTGGACTTCATCATCGGCAATGTACTTATAGGGTGGGAGAGAGAGAGACAGAGAGGGGGGGGAGGGGAGGGGGGAGAGAGAGAGAGAGAGAGAGAGAGAGAGAGAGAGAGAGAGAGAGAGAGAGAGAGAACGGTATGCTATATCATTAAACCAAACAAAAGGACATGGAATAAAGCCCCAAAAAAAAGAGCAGCCAAGCTATACGATAACTAAAGATTCGCCAGACCATACAAGCCGTATCCAGATGTATGTGAGGGTGGAAAATTGGCTGCCTTTTATGACCTTTCCCACCCCTCCAAAACAGAGTCTCCTCTGACTCCGTCCCTTCAATTTTTATATGTTGTTTTGGTATTGTCCTTTTTAGTTGAAATTAGTAAATTACTTATGTTCGGGAATAATTGCCACGCTTTCCTTCACTAGGACTTTCGTGGATGTATTTGACTGGAATTACGGCCTGCCCTCGATGCACCTGACAGCAATTACATCCAGAGTTCAGTTTGAAAAGTCGAACTGTGAGTCCGCCCTGAGAGCTTCAGAACTCGTTCACGACCGAGTTGAAACTATACAGAGGAAGGAAGATTATCAAGGCAAAAAAAAAATAAAAAATTAAAAGTGAAAGGACTATCACACCCCCCTGCAAAAAAAAAAACAAAAAAAAACAAACGCACTGGGCTCCCAGCAAAAAAAAAAGAAAAAAAAGCAGCATTTAAGAAGAGCTTCGTCTCGGAGGCCAGGCATTGATTCGAAAAGCCGTTGGTGCAATTTGTCCATTTTTGGTTTAAGCGGAAATACTCGCACTAGCTCTATCTTAAATGTATCTGACCGCATTTACATCCGGACGTGGATGTACATGACCGCAATCGCATCCATAAACAAGTACACACAGTCCTAGTGTGAGTCCGCCCTGACTATACTTTATCCATACTTAATCGATACTTTACCATACTTTGGGCCTCCCTCCACTACTGACCAAATGTGCCAAATGAGAATGAATCTAAGGCTAGAACAAGGGAAGATGCACCTCCATATTTTTTGGTTCTTGTGCATGTGGTGGTGAGTAACGGAGCGAGGCCCTTTATTACCATATTTTATGCATTTAAAAACGTGTTATATATATGATGGGGTGTGAACCGACAGTCTGTAGAGTTTTCCATCTGGTGGGGGTGAGTGATAGTCTGCTTTGATTTTCGTCACACAGGTACCTTGAGGGCAGCAGTGGTTGGTGGTCCCCACCACCTCAGGGTATCAGATGTCGGCCCAGTCGTTAATGCTGAAACACATCCAGGGTTAAGGTGGATTATCACTTACAGTGTGTAATCAGTTAGGGATTGAGGGTTCAGCCTCCTGATTACTCATCGTAAACCTTAAGGCAGAGAGAGCAGAGAGGGAGAAGAGGACGACAAAAGAGGGGCTGTGACAAACTGTTTCGTCCGAGTTTCACCGACGCCTCCGGAGGCTGAACCCTCGACAGTCTGTAGAATCCCCTAACTGATTACACTGTAAGCGATAATCCACCTTAACCCCGGGTGTGGTTAAGCATCGACGATTGCGCCACAACTGATGCCCCTCTGAGGTGGTGGGGACCACCAACCACTGCCCTCAAGGTACCTGTGCCGAAAAGCAAAGCAGACTATCACTCACCCACACCAGATGGAAAAAACTCTACAGACTATCGGTTCACACCCCCCATCACAAGCAACAAGCCAGCAAAACACCCACGAAACAAAGAAAGGTCTGTCGCAGCCGAAAAATACACTCCAGACACACCGCTGGCACTAGAGGCACAGCATGGCCGCCTAGTGACGGCCCCGACCACTGCCGCTCGACCTGACCGGAGAATACCGTAGCAGGGTGCTAGCGAAGTCGTGGTATATAAAGTCAAACAGCGCTGCCCGGTAAAACGTAGGCAGAGATAAAAGGGCCTTTACCCGATTCAGACCCTGTTTGACGAATGCAGCATAGTGGGGTCACTCGCCCAGAACCCAACTCGTGAAAGCAGATCAAAGGACATGTTCTCTGGGTCAAAAGTCACATCCTAGCTAGGTAAAAGTCAATGTCAAAGGGCACGGTTGTGCCCCTGGACGAACAGTTGCAATATTCAGATATGGGAGTCACATCTGTTCATCCAGGGGGTGTGCAAGTCATGTCTGTTCATGCAGGAGATGCGTCTGTACGTGCAGTACGTGTGTCCGTCGGTGCAGTATGTGTCTGTTCGTGCAGAATGTGTGTCTGTTCGAGCAGTAGGTGTGCCTGTTCTAAGGAAGTCGAAAAGGTGAAGTCCCAGTCAAGATTCAAGTCAAAGGGAGAGTCTAGATACAGATTGAAAGTCCGAAATTGAGGCCTGAAGGCCGCAGCAGCAGTGGACCCTGAGGATAAGGAACTGGGACACACTCCACAGAGGCCTGGGACTGGGAAATGACCCAAGACAGACTGAATTCAGACCTCGCAAGGGGAGGCCAGCACTATAAAGGACGAGGCAGCCTTCCCACAAGGCAGATTCCCGTTGGCATTGATGCGTGGAAGTGCTGAGGCACTTGTGCGCTATAGTGCAGGGAGAGGCGCTGGCAGAAGAAGCTGCGCCAGAAGGGAGATGAGCTGGGCGCTGGCTGCAGGGAAGCCATAGCTGCGCCAGCCTGAGTTAGTAATAGTAGAAGTAGTGGGGTTAGAAGTAGAACTTTTGAACTCGAGATACTCTTGTTTAATGTAAATTTTATAATATGAGCTGCGCTATCTGGTTCCTATCTCATCTCGACTTTGGCTTTGTGTGAACCTATCCTATCTGTGTGAAGACATGAATGCATGTGAAGTCATGCACTCCAGCAAGTTGTGAACAGTCAGGTTCCTTGCAGAGAGCGAGAAGTAGGGTATCTATGAAGCTCCCTAGGTACGAACTTGACCAGGAATATAGTCAGATTCAGCTTTCTTTCGATCATGGTTGTGGCACACCGCCCTTAATAGGGTATCTCCCCGTTCGCTGCACCCCACCAAGTCGTTTGCACATACACACATCACACTCTCATTCAACCAGGATGTATATCATCACATAAATATCAGGGCGCAAAAGCGAAAAAAAACAAAGGAAAACAAAAAAGATATCAGTTCATTTCTTATCTTCTTCCTTATAACTCCCCCTGTTCAGAACCTCTTGCATAAAAGGCCGCCCACGTGGATGTAGGTTGAGCAGCGGCTGCCCCCACCCCCGTGTGTCATATCGACCCCCTTGCACACAGCCAGAAGGCAAAGAGGCAAAGAAAAGAGGAAGGGAACAGCCAAATAATACAGAACAGGGGGCAACAAAACAAATCCCAGATGACAAGTCCCACATGCAAACACCGCCCCAACTCACAGGCCAAACGACGGGACGAGACCAACCAGGATATCAAAACATTCTTGTCTGCAAAGAAAGCAAAAAAAAGGCTCCGATCCCAGTGTGACAACCAAAAAGAAAGAGAAGACAATCCCGGATGACGATTCCCACATACAAGCACCGCCAACAGGAAACTACCTGGTTGGATGGGGGGAGAAGTAGGGAATTAAAAAGAATTTGAAAAAAAAAAACGAAAAGAATTAGCACGACATAGAAAAGGAAACGACACTGTCGATTTGTGTCAGTGCTTCCTGGACAGAAAAGGAGCGAAAAAAAAAAAAAGAAGCGTCTACTTAATCCAGAGGTCGCACATCTGAATAAACTTCAATAAAGTTGGGACCTGATAAATATATGCACAAATATCACAAAATGAATGTATAAATATTAAATAGCACGATGGCCCACAAAAATGCCAGATTCATAAAAGACGAAGCTGAAGAAGAAGAAGAAGAAGGAGAAGAAGAAGAAGAAAACTAGATTAAAATATGGATAAAGTAAAGCTAAACGACAGAACAATTTGGGAAAGGCTTTTCCCACACCATTGACAAAAAAAAAAAAAAAAAAACTCTTCGTTATTTTTTTTTCCCGAAAAGTTCTTTACCTCCCCTCCCCTCTTCTTGTCCCCTTCCTTTCCTTTACTTTTCTTTTTTTTTTCTAACCGAAAATCGTCAAGTCCTCCTTTCCTTTTCTTTTTTAACACTTTCCTTTCTTCCCTTCTTTTTTTTCCGTTCTTTTTTTTTCGTTTTTGGCTGCTTTTTTTTTTTTAACACAAAAAAAGGAGTATATTTATAAAAGCTGGGAACCGGGCCTGCTCTTTTCTTTTCCCCCTTTTCAGGGCTTTCGCTCATTTTCTTCAACGGGGAAAAATCATTCACAGACACCTCATCGCAACAATAGAATTAATTAATTGAAATTAAATCCGAGCAACTAATAAATAAACAACCTGCCGGCCAGGACATAATTGAAAGAAAGGTTCAACGTACGTACATGGTCAATGTTCGAGAAATATATCCGAAGGTTCAACGTACATGGTCAATGTTCGAGCAATATATCCGAAGGTTCAACGTACATGGTCGATGTTCGAGAAATATAACCGTTAGAGGCTACGATGGGTGACCGTTCAGGCGAGGACGCCCGGGGTACACACCTTATCCACTCTGACTCTCCAGAAATAATGGGGTATTTAATTTTAAATTTCAGGAAAAAGAACTGGGGTGGGGAGGGCAGGGTGGGGGCAATCCGTCCGTGATTATGTATGTTCTCTAGAATCTCTACTCCTAATAAATCCCTGCCGATTTTATTTGTCATGATGGTCACACACGTCTCACGTCTCTCTTCCATTTTTATTTGTCATGTGTTGGTCACGCACCTCTCTTCAATACAAACAAACACGAACTCATATCCAAAACGGGAACCGGTCAGGAGGACGGGCGGGTATTAACCAAAAAAACCCTCGTCTTCTCTATTTTACACGTCGCTCTTCCCCTAACGTCAACACGCTCCCTACTCTCTCTCTCTCTCTCTCTCTCTCTCTCTCTCTCTCTCTCTCTCTCTCTCTCTCTCACACACACACACACACACACACTTC
>BFEA01000957.1:12425-25291 GCA_003427395.1 Chara braunii | reverse complement strand
CTCTCTCTCTCTCTCTCTCTCTCTCTCTCTCTCTCTCTCTCTCTCTCTCTCTCTCATGTGCGCTCTTAGTCTCATTGCTTTGACTACCTTAGGGCTGCGTTCCCCGCGCCCACGCGATAGACAATTGACTATTTTGGAGGGGTGAGGTGGTAAAGCGTGTGCATCTATATGGGTTCACGTGATCCCCCACTTGACACAGCAGCTAACCTTGTCCCGTTCTCGTACTAGGATTCTGCACATTGTATTTGGCTGGCATGATGGTCTGATTCCCTCGGAAAAAGTCTTGAAATTCCCACCAACACGCCAGCCTGTTCGATACGACTCCCCCACTGTAACGATGATGTGGTCGCCCGCTTGGCGCTACAGCAAACGAACGCGTAATTGAGCTCGCTGACCTTTATAGATTCATTCAAAAAAATCTTCTTAGGACCTATTCCATTTCATATATATATATATATATTTTTAAAGCTATATTTTTCTCTCATCTATTTCATTTTTCTTGGTAGTAAGCATCCATCTCATTCAAAGTTGTAGGTCATGTACCAGGTACCACTTAGCGCTTTCGGCACAACAGGCTTGCGATGTGTGTTGCGCGAACACCCGT
Organism: Chara braunii; assembly: GCA_003427395.1. Taxonomy (NCBI): domain Eukaryota; kingdom Viridiplantae; phylum Streptophyta; class Charophyceae; order Charales; family Characeae; genus Chara; species Chara braunii. Next base: position 24,687 of record BFEA01000957.1, on the reverse strand, counting down.
CAGGGCAAGACAACGCGGGGTGTCTCATCGTCGAGGCTGGCGGAGAGGTGGGCAGTGGGTGCGACGACTGGGCAGTAGGTGACACAACCATAGCTTGCAAGGATGGTTGGAAGTCGGTGGGACATGACTGAGAGGTAGACTTCGACGGTGCATCGACATAGAGGTGGTGGCGGGGGTGAAACAGAAGATCACCCCCAGTAGAGCTAAGAAGTATGAGACGCCGCGGTTGAGACAAGAGGAAACACGATCTTCTGACTGGACGTGAGTTTCCACGTTATGGTGAGGACCCGCTGAAGGCAATCAAGTCACGAGTAGCGGGTGTGTTCTTCACAAGAATGGAAGTGGGTATCAACGTTGCTTTGACAGGCTCGCGCAAGGTGGGACGACAACGTCTATCTACCATAGCTTACCTCTCCGTGGGGTCCCAAGCTGGGCATCCAGTGTGGTGGGAGAGGTGACTCACGTCTGACTAGCCTTCATACGAGTCCAGAGTAAGGCGGGCTACTACATAGGAAGCTACGGTCACATGTAAGCGAATCTCGCTTAAGACTTTCGTTTTATGCCTTTGCTTCTCCTAGACTTTCTCTTACTAACACGACCCAGTTTACTGTGTCCATCCTCGTTTATCTCCTCTCTCCTACCATACCAACCTCCCTTCCTTTACCTTCTCTTCCGCCCTGTTCTCCTCTCCTTCTCCCTTTCGCGTTTCCTATCCCCCGTTCAGTTGGGGTTCTTCTGCCCCTCCCCTACGTCCCCCCCGCCCCGCCTTCCTTTCTCCTCTCTCCTTTCACCCTTTCCCCTGACGCGCCACTTTGCATGTTCCTTTCGCTAACCCCCGATTGTGATCACCCATGACCCTCTCGTTCTTGCTCTCCTAATCTTGCCCCTCTCCCGCCCTCCCTTCCTCCTTACCTCCTGATCGGTATCATCAAAGACCTTCGCCTTTCCCCACAGCCCTCCCCTGTGCTCTCCCTCGTTCTTCTCCCCCTATTCTTGCTTGTTAACTCCTCCCCGCCCCCTTCTTCCCTTCTTCCCTCCCCCTTCACCCTCTCCCTGATGCGCTGTTTTTCTCATTCCGGCCAGCCTCGGGGTGTTCCCTTCGCTACCTCAGGATTGTTATCACCGAGGACCCTCGCCTCTCCCCACCTTCGCCTCTCCCCACCTTTCTCCCCTGCGCTCACCCTCGGTCTTCTTTTCTTGATCGTGCTTGCTAACTCCTCTTCCGCCCTCGCTTCCTCCCTTTCGCTACCTCCTGATTGTCATCACCAAGAACCTTCGCCTCTCCCCATCTTTCTCCCCTGCCTTCACCCTCCCTCGTTCTTTTTCTCCTAGTCTTGCTTCCCACCCTCCTTCTTTTTCTCCTGGTCTTGCTTCTCACCCTCGTTCTTTTTCTCCTGGTCTTGCTTCCCACCCTCGTTCTTTTTCTCCCGATCTTGCTTGTTAACCCCTCTTCCGCCTTTGCTTCCCCTCCCTCCCTCCCCCTTCCTTCCCCCTGCCCCCCCACCTTTCTCCCCTGCGCTCACCCTCCTTCTTTTCCTCCCGATCTTGTTTGTTTACTACTCGTCCGCTTTCGCTTCCCTCCTTCCCCCTTCCTTCTCCCTGCCCGAATACGCTTAGCTCCTTCCGGGCCAACCACTTTGCATCGCACCCCCCTGGCCAATCTAGTTCGTGTCCTCCCCTTAGGTGTCTCCGATATAGGGCCCTCTCCCCGACCCTGATCCTTTACCCCTAGCCGGCCTTACTCTACCTTGGATGACGATCCCTCGATGACAGGGTTACGCGGCTGAATCGGGGGAGGTGGTTGCCCTCTTCGAAGGAGTCAGGAAGAACTCTCCTCCCCTGATCCAGTCCGCCCAGGGTAGGGTAATATGGTAGTGTGTTAAATGGTAGTGTCACCATCTATTCGGTAGGATTCACCAAGTGATGTTAGTCGAGTGCATAAGAGGTTTTAGAGAGGTCATCGTCTGATCGCAAACAGACGTATATGTGGCAAGATTGCCAGAAACTCACTCTGTGTACTTCGACGGATAGAGACAGTGGGAAGGGGGTTGCACACTTAGAACTCGGACTGATAGGAGAGGGGAACTGAGGAATACTGCAAGGCCGACAAGGGGATCCCATCGGACGACGGGAATAACGCGGGGAAGGAATAACATTGCGTGTGTCATATTCGCTATTCTTCCCACCCAATGCATGCGGCAAGACTCACCAAGTGATGCTAGTCGATGTGGTGCATATGTGGCAAGATTAGCAGGAGTTCACTCTGAGTACTTCGACGGATAGGGACAGTGGGAAGTGGGGTGCACACTTAGAACCTAGACTGATAGGAGAGGGAATAGAGGGATACTGCAGGGGGAAGGAATAACAACACCCGAGCGTGATGGCATCCAGCAGGGGTACTAAATCAGGGCACAAGCTCCAAAGGGCACACAAACGGTTGGGCTCTACTCTGTTATATAGGGGCGCCATGCGACAACATGCAGACAAAAGCCTGGCTGGAAATAATCAAATGGTACTAGAAGAAACTAGTGGGGGGAGGCCGGTTACCCCTGCCACGCAGCAGAGCAAGGGGTATGATGACACTCAGTCCTCCTCCCCCCCTCACACGTCTCGCACTTCGCCCACCCCTTCTTGGGCCGCCCGCCGAAATAAACCGCATGCAGGACGATCACGGTACATAGGAAAGCTGAGGAAGGGGAAGGGCGGGAGTGGAAGATCCCCCTGGAGAGTCTTTCGTCCGCAAGTGCTTTCTTCGATTCCAGACTCCTGACCCGTAAGAACCCAAGGTAATCAACCAAAAAGGGAAGTCCGCAGTAGTTAAAACTTTACCGACGGACAAGGTCAGGGATAGGAACGATTTTTACTCCAAACATGCCAGTAACTTGGTATTCCATGATGACGCCACATTCAAGTCTACAACTGACAAAGTGGGTTGGATCCGGAAGAGGCTGGCTTCTCTCAAAGGGAGTATGAAAGAAGCGCAGGACCTTTTTCTGCTTCAACCCATCTCAATGACCACCGTCACAATTATTTGCAGACACGAAGCGAACAAACAGGCCATGGACAGATGGCGATCAATTCGCTATGATAGGTCTGAAGTGAGAATCTACCTATGGGTACCTCCGAAACAACAATGCCCAGAGGAAAAGAGGGAGAAGATGATGGCAGAAAACTTATGGGTAGAGTTTCGACATATTCCCATTGAAATACAGGCAGCGGTTGTCCAAGATTTTGGAGAGAAGTTTGATGTTATTGACTTTATCGACCCACTCCCCCCTCACGTAGCAAGAAGAGACGATTACTTGATGTTGGCAATCGACCTCCCAGAGGGGCAACCATTCTCTATTGACGATATAATCCCCCTTCGGGTCGGGGAAAAGGATTATAAGATACATACGACTCACAAATTGCGCCCGTGGTGTTCAAATGTCAAGCCTATGGGCATCTTTATACTGACCCGGTGTGCTCCCACCACCCGATCAACCAAGTGAGGGCCACATGACCCCTTACTCAAGACCCCTTCAGAAGTACACATCGGCGTACTGTAGACCCGGGGCATGAAGGGTGGGTCTTCGCTGATAAGGTAGACGAGGATGGAAAAATCATAGGGTGGGTGTGGGAGAAATCGGGCAGCCCAATTTAGACTCCAAGCCCCCCCCCCCCCTGGACACCCCCAAAGGCGGTGGAATCCCACCTTCAGCCGCAGGGGGGCTCCCCGAACTACCAGGGACCGGGCAGAGCGAAAGTCCGGCTAATCAGGGGAGGAGGAAATTGGGTCCGGTCCCGGAGGACTACCTAATGGATCAAGGGAGCCAGTTGCAGCCAAAGCCCTCACAAAAGGGGCAACGAGGCGATCCTTTACCCCGATCCAAAGGCAAGGGTAGGAGGATAGACAGGGCAAACAACAAATTCGTTGTATTGGACACGGAATCAGGGCAAAATAGTGGGGAGGACACGCCCCCGGAAGAACTGCATGAGCAACAAATCGAGCAAAACAGAAATGAGTCCGACAGACAATCCTCCAACCGACAACAGGTAAGCATTCGCATGGACCCTTATGGTGAGGTGCTGGACCGGTGTGTGGAAGGGAGGAATAACCCGACATATCTCATAGTTGCTCAGAACCCCAATCTCTCGACCTTGCACATCACCGAGTGGATCATGGCAGGCCTGCGGTCATACTACGCAGAGGCCCCAACAGAGTTCTGGTCCAGTGCACACGATCAGTTGAAGGAAACTCTTGAAGCTATTACACAGGTAAAATTCATTCTGGAGCAAGGCCCCTCGAGCCATTTGCAATGGGAGGAAGTACTCCAAAGGCTTTTCAAGATCTCTGCAACACATTTTCATATACCAGAAAAGGGGTCGCAAGCTGCACAGTCCTATCTATCGGCCAAACCTTCCAGTGAACCGTTGGGCAAAGACAGTCAACATGTTGCAGCCCCTCACAAGGAGAGGGAGGAGGAAGCCGGTAAAATAAAAAATGAAATTGGAACTGGAGAAAACAAGGAAAACAAGGAACAACTGACAACCATCCTCGAAGAACGCCGAGGGCCCCAAACATAGGTCGCTGTAGAGGACTACCTTGAAGGGGCCTTTGACCCTCAACCTATGGAAATAGAGGATTCTTCAGTTTCCCTCCCCCCCCTCCCAGATGTGGATGCGATGGACATTGACCAGCAGGAGGACACGGGGGCACCACCGATGGATATGGACACAGAACAGAAACTTAGAGTCATTGCAAATTGGCTGATCGACGGCTTCCGAGCTCAACATCCGGGGGCGGCACAAAATTTCTAGGACTGCTCCAATGCCCAACTATTTACTATACTAGACAAAAGCCCGACCTTGCAAAAAGCCCTGGAATTTGGCCCTCCTGCACACATCACTTAGTCTGAGATTTTCCAACGGATTCGCCATCTTATAGCCCAATAGTTTCACCCCCCAGTGCAGCCCCAACCACCCCTGGAAGATCCTGGGGGGAACCAATCTGTAGTCCCGACTGATCACCACCCAAACCAGCCACGTCACAGGTCAGTATGAAAAACAATTGCCGAAGAAGGATGGGGTGGTTGTTATACCTATAAGGTATGCAGATGATAGGATGGAGATTGGCCTCTCTCCACTACAAGGGGGGTTCACACTGCCAGGATGGGGCTTTTACAACATCTGGTCCCTCCCTGGCCTGCGAGACAATGACTTCAAGAAAAAGGTGGATCCTTTCTTGCGCCAACACTACCCTGTCGGAGTCACTGCAACCCTCGCCCAATTCGACGGATTGAAGAGGATAGCCACCACAGGCCTGTATGTGCTCTTCGAAGAAGACAAAGACTCCGATTTGAAGTGGTTCAATCATGGGGCCTTGATGGAACTCCCCCTCTACCGAGTGAAGGCCAACTCATATTGGGCGGAGGAGGACTTGCGCACATGTTTATCGAGGGTCCTCCGAAACGGGTTGTTATGAAATGTGGACTGGTCTGTCAGACCATGGACTAAAGTCTAGGGTAGGGGTAGGAGTGGATAGGTCGATACCACATGGATGACATAGACACATTATACCACGGGAACCCGCATTGGAAACACTGCCTCCGTTATGCATACCTAGACATAAGGACCCTCAATGTAAACGGATTGACCTCCTTCAACCCTTCGAAAAGACAAGCGATTTGGAATCAGTTGAAGGGCGTGGGCGGCAAGACGTGGCCCGACGTCATCTGCATGCAGAAAACCCATTTAATGGATAAGCCGGGGCACCATCGAGCCCACAAAGTTGTTTGGCCTTATCAAGCCTACAGAGCGCACACGATCTCACTAGGGTCGGCATGGGTCGCCATCTGGATCCCGCCAGGATCCCGGATAGAGGTGATCAATTGGGTAGCAGATGAGGAACAGGGGAGATGGGTATCAATCCTGGGGATGCTGAAGCTTGAATTAATCAACATTTTTGCATATACGCCCCTAATATAGCAGCAGATAAGGGACACTTCTTCACCCATCTTCAAGCTCTAGCACCTCAAGGAGTCCCTCTGATTATTGCCAGGGACTTAACGCTGCGCCCGATAGATGGATGGACAGATGGGGATCACGGGACCCCTGCCCGGGCTACGTTGAGGAGGATGAGAGAATATTGTCAGATCCCTGTGAATCCTTGTCCCTGGTGGACGCGTATAGACTATTACATCCGACAGATAAAACCTATACGTGTTACCACACTAATGATCAGGCTAGACATTCAAAATCACGTATTGACATAATCTTACTCTCGCAGGAAATTCAAAACGCCTTGCAACTCGCTATTATTTTCCCTCAAAGCCCTCACCCTGACCTGGACCACCGTATTTGCGAAGTTGTCTTCTCCTTCCGCAAACGACCGGATCAAGGGACCGATTATTACAAACTTGATACATCTTTGCTTAAGGACAAGTCTTTCCTCACATATATTCGCGATGTCTGGAATTTTTGGAGAAACTAGAAACACTCCCTGAAATCAGAAATACGATGGTTTACCAACGGTCTCTTCTTTTTAGCCAGGAAATGTAAGGAATATTCAAAGTTGTCAGCAAGCAGACGCCACGCACATGAAATGGATGTTCACAGAAGACTCCACAACCTGGTTAATCAAGACAACTTTAATGATCACATCCAGGATATCCAGAATTTGCATGACCAACTTCTACAGCTAGCACAACATAGATGGCAAGGTATAATGATTCAAGGCAAACTGGCAAAATGGACCACCGATGGAACCATGGACTCTTAATTTTTTAGTCTGGCTTCCTTAATCGCACACCGCACCACCATTGAAGCCTTTTTGGACCCTGTGTCCGACGGATTGGCTACCACTACAGCACACTGTGTAAGGATCGCCCGATCCTTTCACAAAGACCTCTTTTCCTCCCACATCTTCCAACGGCAGGGGACAGACCGATTAAGGGAGCTGGAGGACTTCCTACGCCCGATGGAGAGCCGTCTTTCCTCGATACAGAAGGACCATTTGGACCGTCAGGTCACCAGAGACAAACTTTGGACGACGCTTATGCAAATGGAGGAAGAAAAAACCCCAGGTTTATATGGTTTCGCTAAGGAATTTTGGAAGACCTTGTGGCCTCTCTTGAGCGATGACCTGATGGAATTCTACAGGGTAGCATGGGATTCTAGAGAAGTGGGGGAACTAGTGGGATAAAGAGTGCTAACTTTACTCTATAAAAAAAACGACAAAATGAATATTCGCAAACTATCGGCCTATCACACTATTGACGGTTGTCTACAAGATGTTGTCCAAAGCGCTGGCCAACCGAATGAGTGAGGTAATGGACGACATCATTCATCCGGCCTAGACCGGGTTCATGCGTAATAGGAGTATCCAAGAGAATATACTCCTAGTCAATGAGGTGATTAGCTTGGCGCATCAGTCAAAACGCAACGCCGCTCTCATCTTTATTGACTTCGAAAAAACTTATGACCACGCAGACTGAACATTCCTTGATAAATGCCTGGAAAAACTGAACTTCGGTAACAACTTCCGAAGGTGGATCCGCATTCTGGCCCCAGAGATTAAATTGCAACATTCTGTTAGACAAGGGGACCACATAGCCCCCTTTTTATTCACAATTATAATGGAAGCATTAGCAACTCACCTTCGAAAGAGTAAAGACCTAAAGAGAATCCAGATATCCGGCATCCCCAAGGAAGTTGTTCTGGTCTGTTCGCTTTCTGCAGACGACCTCACAATTATGGTTGATGCCACGCCACAAAACATGGAGGTGATATACAAATTAATTGACCTTTTCTGCAACCTCTCGGATATGGTCGTTAACTGGGGGCAAAAAACGATAGGGTGGTGGCCCCACCATCAAGGAGGACGTCCTCCTGAAGGACACCACATTACCTAGGTAGCTCCGGAATCCCTAATCCAGATTTTGGGGTTTAAGATGACAGTGCTAGGTTAATCCCATGAGAATCAGACTCTGCCTTCGCCAAACTTTCTCAATGGAACAATCAACACACGTTTCGGACGAGCGCTAGTGATTAACAATGTGGTCCTAGCCACCCTTTGGTACAAATCGGTACTTTGGCCACTGAGCCCCGGGGCCCTAAAGATCTTGAAAAGGAAGGTGGCGGCGTACCTATGGAGAGGGGACAATGAAGACCCCACGTTATCAGTCGGGTGGCTTGGGATTCAGTTATCCAACTAATGATAAAAGGAGGCATTGTATTCTTGACCCCCTCACACAATCCCAAGCCCTTAGTTTACAATGGGTGGTAAGATTAATTTTCGAAACCCATTAGTATGGAGGTTGTTGACACTGGCACAAACTGTCCGCCTGACCCTTGCAACCCCTCAATCCGTTCACCCCTTCCGATGGATAGAGGATCGCTATTGGAGAGTGCCACGGCGGCCCCGGGGAGAGGAAGGACAGAGGGATGACTTATGGCCTTGCATGTTAAAAATCTGGAGTAGGCTCCCTCCCCCGAATCGCCCACCCCCAGACAGGTGGGAGGAGGTGGCAAGATAACCTCTCTTTGGTAACCGTTGGGTTACTAACGAACGGGGTCAAATCTTGTGCAGTACTGATGTCCCATGAAAAGGTTGGGTGAAGAATGGGATGATCCGTGTGGGAGAACTTTGGGACGGAAAAAAATGACTGAAAAGGGTCAGAGAAATTAAGGGAAGAATTGAGATACTGCCACAATGTTGGGGCGACTTTGGAAGAAATAACAGAGACCTTCCCCATAGGATGGTGACCCATTCTTCACAAAGGGCCGGTGCTGAAAGAAGGAGACTGAGTGTCCACGGAAGAGAAGTTAGATAGGGTAGGCCTGAATCATCTAGTACGGTCGGATGAGGCGTTGATTGAGTGGCACAACATAACAGGAAGTGGAGGACTGGTAGGGTGCCGGGACCCTTTCCAATGGACTTTGAAGGAGGAACTACACAGAACCAGGGTAGTTGGGGAAGGAGACAGCTGGCGGGCCTTTTTCCCTGAGATAGCCTTAGAAGATCTCCCAATACATCCGTTGGAATGGGTTTGGAACCCCGCCTCACGGCAAAACCCGCGACAACCTAAGCCTAAAACATTGTCGGGGCTCTCAGTGAAAATGACGTATAGAATGCTCAGAGTCGAGCAATGCCTAAAGAACACGGTGATTGATAGATGGCAAAACCATCACACCAATACGATGATTCTGTGATACCAAGTGCAGACCTGCGAAAATCACGTCATTGTAGTAGCAAATCTTGCATCGATGCTTACCTACGAATGACTGACTTATTGATCACTCTCGACTGGAACAACAAGGCCATGCGCTCCCTTGGTACTCCCGCTGCCTATTGGGCTTCATGGCTAGGAAAATAGCAGAGACAATTGAACACGTTTTTCTGCAATGCCCAACAACAATTTTGACCTGGAGGTGGTGGGATAGGGTGTGGCAGCAAATGGTCCCGGGGCATCCATGGTCGTGGGATTGGCGGGCCATCCTGATGGGATACTAACCACCCTTCCAAGACAACACCTTCGTGTCTAACATGTTTCATTTATCTCGAAGAATGATCTTGTGGGTGTTGTGGTGGTAGCATTGTATCCTAACTTTGGATCAGGTACGGGTAGAAGGGGAAGAGAGAGTTGAACAATTCAGAATGCACTTCCAACTGGAGCTCTCGCATAGGTGGAAGTTAACTACTACGCAATCACTCGACAACTTCCATAGCGCCAATGACGTTAGGGAATGACTGTTACAGTTCTCCAGAGAATGGCTGGGTGGAGACTGGGAGGGATGGGTAGCGGAAGTGTGCTGGTCGGGTGATTGGGAAGGTCAGGAAGGAAGAGAGGGCAGCCAAAGAGAAGAAGTCCCAAGGGACTACCGTCTGCGATTCAAAGAATGGCTACTGATAGATTCGAGTGTTCCCATGAGGCCCACAAAAACGTTCCCGGACCCATTTCCCCCCCACCCATGGTCATTGGAAATGCGTCTATGACACAGCCCTTCAAAACCCGATCTGCTTTTACTTTGTTTTTCCTGCCCGAGGGTGACGGAAGGAGGCCCCACTGGTGCCCCCCAATGACTCCTGGTATCCTGAACAGAAAAAAAGGTTGAAGAAGGAGAAGAAAACCAGCCCATCTTGGTACTCGCCTAGGTATCTTCTTGCATAAGGGTTGCTGTTCCCAGCAAAAATGGGCAGGGAGACGCTTGGCCCATGGCGTCCGAGGGTGACGGAAGGAGGCCCCACTGGTGCCCCCCAGTGACTCCTCCTGGTATCCTGAGCAAAAAAAAGGGTTGAAGAAGGAGAAGAAAACCAGCTGGGCTCCAGAGTCAACACAGGCAGGCGCCATCCAGTCACAGCATCTTGGTACTCGCCTAGGTATCTTCTTGCATAAGGGTTGCTGTTCCCAGCAAACATGGGTAGGGAGACGCTCGGCCCATGACGTCTGCAGATTAAGGAGAACTGGTTTGATATTATAGTCACAGCAGGCTTTTCCCAACTATTTTCCAGTCCTTCTTCCAGTTATTTCCCAAAGTCTCATTTTCCAAGTTCTGCTCAGTCAATCCCCTGCATTTCAGGGTAATCAATGCTGGCAGGATTCCCCCACATGGTTTTTCCTGATATTTTCTTATTACAATTTGTACATGGGACGTTGGACCCGTTTTCCAGCAGGTGATGCTCCCCACCAATAGATGGAGCCTCTCCCCGGGTGGTAGTGGTATCTGCTCTTATCAGCACCACTATCATTGGTGGGGGTGTTCCTATCTCATCCTCTCACTAGTCTATGTATACCAACCCGGATCTCTCCCTAGCCCACGGGGTAGGTTGGCACCACAGTTGTGGTGCGAGAGCAAGGCTGTAGCAGTCCCTCATCAAGGTGACGAGGGGTGGGCAGGCATTGCCGATGGGGGAAATCGAAGGTGCTAGCGCCGAGCAATGGCCAGTCACTACACCTCCCCCTACCCCACCCAACCCCACATGGCGGTATCTAATGACCAATATTGTCACTGCATAGCATCCAACAACATCAACCAAGGTCCTCCCAAGGCTGGCCTAGGGGACCAACGAGTTATCTCTAGCTGGTAGAACACCAAGCATGCCCAGACACATACGGGAGGCCAGCGGGGATTGAACCGACGACCGCTTGAATGCAACTTTTGTGCCTTACCAACTGAGCTAGGCCTGCAGGCCCAAACTCTCAACTTGTAGGACCTGAGCCCTCACCACCTGAGACATTTTCATACTCCATTATACTGGTTGTTCGTTTAGGTCCAAATTGGTGTTTGAACGGTTGTTTAAACTGCAGGCAAGGCCACTTTAGGGGTTGGGACAGTGCTTGCAGCTGCAAGACCGCTAGTTGGCTGCAGTCCTGAAAAAAATTGAAATGTCAAGTCAGGGGCCAGGACCTAGAAGTTGAGAAATTTGAAATTATAAAGTGGCACAGGTCCGAAGAAACCTTTATGAAAAAAACTATCAAGGTCAACGTACCCACCCGTCGTTGCAGCGCCGAGCGGGTGACCACATGATTACCACATCGAGGGAGTTGTATCACACTGTGCAGGCTGCCGCGCAGGTGGGACTCTAAGGCTTTTATGAGGGAATCTGGGCATCATCCCGACCATATACCGCATGCAAACTCCTAGTACAAGAACATGCCGCAAGGTCAACTTACATGGGTGGCAGCTGCAGCAAGTGGACACCCTCGTGATGGGTGCAAGGATAGGGACTTGTATCTATCTGGGCAGCTACCACACTGGTGGGATTTTATGGAACGCCGACCATGTAATGCCACACATCGTGTAGACCTTCGTTTGGCATACTCTTATTGACTTACCGCGAGGGCACGGGTGCGCAGCCCGTAGTTTCTTTGTTGGTGTGGTTGGGGAAGGGAAACGTAGAGATTATGTTGTGTTTATGTTTTGTCATGTTCGATATACAAAACTCCAAGAGCGTGTATGTGTGTCTGGGGTCCCGGCTGATGCTTTATTCACAATGTTCATGGGATGCTAGACCTGGTTTCCAGCAGGCGCCACTCCCCACTGATAAACAGAGCAAGTTAAGTATAGGGGGATGCTCATATCACCTCCTCTAGTGGCCTGAAGCGGAACTTCCTGGGGGGGGGAAAAAGAACTATGAGTGTGTGCGTGTGCACATGTATATGGGCATTGCTAGACACTCCTTATAAATTCCTGAAGCTATTGTCTACCGCATGGGCGCGGGGAACACAGCCCTAAGATAACCAAAGCAATGAGACTAAGAGAGAGAGAGCGCGCGCGCGCG
>BFEA01000956.1:233136-269407 GCA_003427395.1 Chara braunii | reverse complement strand
GGTACCGGCCTGGACTGGCCTACCCCGAATACAACACAGGCCTGTGAGAACAGGCCAAGGGGCTGGTCTCACAGGCCAACCCGAGGTCCGCTACAGTGTAGGTGAATCGGAGAGTCACACTTCACCGCAATCACCACAACACCAAACCCTAAGCCTCAGGGTCACATCGAAATTCTTCACCAAATTCAGAATAAAATTTAAAATTAAAAAATAATATTTTTATTTTCATTATTTTTATTTTTTTTTCGCCCGGCCGGGCAAGTGACCCCGGGCCACTCTGGTAGCCTAGTTTTTAACGTATTTTTAGGGGTAAAAAAGAATTATTAAAAAAACAGGCCGCGGGCTGGGCCTCATTGGCGGCGGCCGTGGCCGACTTTTTCGGCCACGGCGGCTGAACTGATTGCGGCCTAGGCCGCGGGTGTCACATAGGTGGGGAGCATCACCTGCTTGGAAGCGGGTCCAGTGTCCCTGAACATTGAGATTGTTTGTGTGAAAGATATGCAGTTGAAATAGTCATGCTTCAGCTTCGGAACCTTTGCAGATGCTAGCTAGTCCATCCTTTTCCTCCATCAAATCTATGTTTGGTTCCCAGATCGTCGTATGGGTATGAATGAGTGTTTAGACCTGGAGGGAGATCCCACTACCGATGTATGTGGAGTAGCGGATAGGGCGTATGACCCTTCGGCGCCGTTGATGAGAACGGTGATCAGTGGTGTTGTTATTCTTGGTTTTCGGCGTGGGGAAACATATGACTTTTGGGGGGCTCCCATTGGGTGGCATTTCTTTTGCTTTTGTTGTGGTGCTCCTCTGGGGGTCATGAACGTGCGTGAAAATCATACCAACTTTTTTTGGTTGGATTTTCACACACCTTCCACTTGCGTTTGCGTCGTTGCCCATGTGTTCAAAAGAGGCCGAAAATGAAGATGTTTCCCTTTTCTCATCATGAAGGGATGTCAGTTGATGTCAGAGTCTTCCACAACTTGTCTGTCATTCCAAGCCTCTCGTTGGGGAACGTTAACAAATATTCGTTGGCCTCATGTACATGGTCCATGAACCGCCCACATGCACAACATACCAGCGGAATCATCAGAAGATTCACAACCTGACAGCTGACTGCAGTTCGCGGCGGGTGGACAACATTGCGTTGTCAGGATTGCGACATTTTGTTTTTTTCAACATTTATCGCGGAGTAAAGGATGCCACACGGATGTCGCCCGCACGTCCCGCAGGCGTCACACTACTCCACATACATCGTTAGTGGGATCTCCCTCCTGGTATCCTTTGGTTTTGGATGTTCTGTATATGCTTATGGTCATCATTAGCGGTTTCCGTATGTTCATTCCAGGCAGACTGTGAGGACCCCGGCCTCATCTTATTATTGGTAATATCAGCCTTGGGCACTGGGCCCGTTTAAAAAAAAAAAAAAAAAAAAAAAACAATGGGGTATGGTCAAGTGCTAGGAAGTCATGTATTTCTGGCGCCCTGGTTAGGGTGAAGAGGCACAAAGATCAACAACATCATCTGTTCTCATGGTTATGCTCAAGGTTTCAAAAAATATGTAATTATTTATGGGACTCTGGACCCGGTTTCCAGCAGGTGACGCTCCCCACCAATAGGAGCACCAAAAAAAAAAAAAAAAGCTAGTCCTCTTCACTCTTCATCAGGGCGCCGAATGCCATCTGTGTATTACTGTTACCGTGTCATCTGCCCCTTCTTCCTTCTGCCTCCGAGTCCTGCTCACCTTCTGACAGTGTGTACGGTTATCCCACACTTCCAGGCTGAACCTTATCTATGCTTCCTTTAGTATTAACTCCCTTGCCCGTCAGTCCTGTTGTTTCTTCGAGCATTCCGCTTGTATTGTAAGTTACCCAAAGAAGCTCTGTTCTCCCTGGCTCATCGAGATTTGGTTTCCCGAAAATATGCACAGCCGTCTAGTCCTATAAATGGGCGAAGGTTATCTGGAGGGCATACTCAGATCATGGAGAATTTCTTAACAAATATCAGCCTAGAGGATATAATTCCGGTCAGGTACATCCAGGACTAGCCTGTAATTGCAGTCAGATACATTTAGGAAAGTCCTACCCGGCAGTGTGTGTGTGCTTTCAGATATTGCTTGGCAACAGCCATGCTTCTGGAACCAATTATAAGAGCGGCCTGATACTATGTGGGACACTTCTACACCTGCCTCATCATACCACTGAAGGCATTATTTGTCTCTGCATCTGGCCTGAATGTTGCTCTAAATGCATCCGATTCCCTGATGGCATGGTCATTACCCCTGTGTCTGGCCTGAAAGGTTGCCCTAAATCTAAATGTGGCGATCATGGCCGCGCTTCTAATTGGGTAAAAGATGCCACATGACTGACACCTACTGTCTTCACCCGAATAGAACGCCCTGTAATTATTGCCGTATGTGGACTGAAAGTTGTATGTGGACTGAAAGTTGCACCGAATACAGATACAATGACAGGGCGTTCTATTTGGGTGAACAGGGTAGCAAGTGACACTGTGACACTCCACCTGATTTCCTGAGTTGACAGAAAGGGCATCCCCGCAGCACTCTGGAAATGTGCAAAATGAAAATGAACTTCCCGTTCGAACATGGCCGCATGCACCCGCCACAGTTTTGTCTTTTCCACATTTGGAGAGTGCTGTGGCCAGGCCCAAAGTCTCCCCCACCACAAAGACAAACCCTAAGTTTTTGGCTTCTTTCCCGATCATCAGTGGGGCCCACCACACGACAACTAACGTTGTCATTGCCTAACATGTCGGATGACGACGATAGCAATGATGATGCCCTCCATCCTTCATGCTCCCTGTTTTTTTTTTTTTTTTTTTCCTATTTTTTTGTGACATGCTCCCTTTTTCCCCCTTTCTGTGATTCTTTCACTTTGAAAAAAAGTTAATGTGGTTGCTTCAGACAGTCGGCCACCACGGAATATGCGGAAGGTCTCAGGTCCGTCCTGTTGATGACCCTTTTTCCACTGCAAAGCATTCCAAATGTGCCTTGATCTGTAGGTCTTTCTATACATTCCTAATGTGTTGTCCGTCCTATGCATCTGGATAACGGCGTAGTCTAGATGCATTTGGAATCTTGTGTGGTGGAGGGAGGCCCAATGTTTGGTGGTCCATCTATCGGTAGGGAGCTTCAACCTGCTTCCAAGTAGGCTCTGGGCCCCATCGACTTTTTCTTTCTTTCTTTCTTTTCCTTGGGCCTCGCTGCATTACTCTTGAATCTTGAAAAATCAAGAGTTCATCACCGCTGCACTAACTCTTGATGCCGCATCCTGTATTTCTATGCAGGAGCTGTCAGATTCACTCTCGAAAAGGTAGAGAGTGAGTCATCACTGCAGTAACTGTGGAAAACTGCTCTTGGTCCGGCGCTTCAAGAGGTGTCAGAAATGGCCCTTCGGACGAGCTCTTGAAGTTTCCACAGTCCCCGCCTGCAGGAGCTGTTTTTTCAAAAGAGGCCGACGGGTCCCTCCCTTCATGCGGTTTGCAAATTTGAGAGTTGGCCTCCGGTCTCGGTGGACAAATCGTCGCTGCCCTGTCGTGTAGTGTCTGTCCTACAGCCGAGAATGCTCACGAGAGTCGAGAGTCCGGAGTAAGGGCTGGACCCCACAGGCCAAAATCTTGGAAAACGGGCGACGCGAGTGCTTTTCCCGGGCCCTACTAGAAGAGATCGGGTTCCTGGAAAGTGTTTTTTTTGTTGCGTTTTCCGCTTCCCGGGACCCCACAGTCTGGAAAAGTGTTCCTGGAAGATAGCACTTTGACATTTCCACATGTGGTTTCAGTCCGAAATGTGTCATTTTTCGTAGTTAACGGCACTATTTTGTGGCAAACGGACTGGGTAGGGGGGGCGGGCTGGAAAAGTCTGGAAACCTTCCTTGCACGACCCGGGTCCATGGAGTGTCCGGTAGGTGGCACCTTACGTTCCAGCGGCCACACGCCGCCACCCACACCTCCCGAGTCGGACATCGTGGGCGCCCATACCACCCCAACGGACTTCGCTGGTCCACAATGACGGCACGAGCTTGGAAAAGTCTGGAAGAAATCGCTTTTCCACACCTTTTCCAGCCTCTTTGGTGGGGTCCCGTAGTTTCATCCGCAGAATCTTCCAAGTGCTCTTTCCACGATTTCCAAAATAACGCACTTTTCCAAGGTTTTTCCAGTGGGGTCCAGCCCTAAGTGCAGCGACGACAGCACTTGATGCCAATCCAGGAGTCTGACAGCTCTAGACGAACTCTTGAAAATTTTCATGTGTCTAGCATAGTGCAGCGAGGCCCCTTGTCTTATCTTTTTTTTATCTTTTTTATCTTTTTTCTCTTTTTTTGTTCGGAAAAAATTGCAAAATAACCCTATAAGTTGAGATATGTCCCAAAATGCCCCTGAAAGATGTGTGTAGAGCAGAATGCCCCTCTGACAAAAAGAGAATTTTGTGAAATACCCCTTGCGTCGTTTGGACCTCCAACCTTTGTGATATACCCCTACCGGGTACCATCCAACTTTGCAATATACCCACAACCTGCCAACTTTCCTTTTTTTTTTTTTTTTTTTCTTCCAAAAACAACCCGAACATCTGCTAGGGGTGCTGATAGGAGCAGACACCACTAGCATCGCCGGGGAGGCTCCATCTATTGGTGGGGAGCAGCACCTGCTGGAAGTCGGGTCCAGCGTCCCAGTTTGCAGCCAGGAGGCTGCGCTTGTGTGGGTTTCATTTCCGTCGTTTCATTTCTTTCTATTTTCGCTAAGGTCGTGCAGTACAACCTCGCTAGGACGGGTTCGTTTGGGGTGTCCGACAGAAGAAAATAGGGTCCGGTTGCAGTCATCCCTAAGACCGGCCGTAGGGCAGGTTATCTTGTCAAGGTCGTTGCAATTTAGTATAGGGCGCCGTCCATTGTTTCCCTTTTGAGGGATAGAGTTTTTTCCCGTTGCAAACTGGGGGCAGGCGATATGGGTCTGGGCGGGCAATTTGTGTCTAGGCCTTTTCGCTTTTGTTTTTTTTCTCTTCTATGGCATCTTCCCAGAAATACAGTATAGAAGCATTCTGCTGTTTACTATGCCCAAGCAACCAAATCTAAAACGGACTGCCCCGCCTCGTTGGCAGGGCTTACTAAGAAAAGAAAAGAAGAACAAAACCTAGTATCGACTTTCGGGAAAAAAAAAAAAGAAGAAAAAACGCACTTACCTTTGCCCCGAGAGCTATGGAGATAGAGGGCCTTGCTCCACTACTGACCAAATGTGCAACATGAGCATGAATCGTCTGGTAGAACACAGGTAGATACACTGGTAGTAGTTCAAAGCTTGAAATGCCCTTTTTCCTGGCGGCGTGTGGGGTGGTACAGCCCTCTGTAGCTTGCTATTCTTTTTGAGTTCTCTTTTTTTTTTTTTTTTTTTTTCCCTGTGATAGAAGAATCTGGGCTCCATCCAGCATCCTAGCTCAATTGGTGGGGCACGCAAGTGGCATTCAGGAGGTTGTGGGTTCAATCCCCACGGCTGCCTGTGGCACTCTTGGTGTCATCCAGCTGAGATAGTGAGCTGGATCCTCCCAGTCGGTATCAGTAAGGTCTTCAGCCAACACCGGTGTGAGTGCGCGTGTGAGAGGGCTGCGTGTGGTGTGTGGGAGAGTGTTGGCTTTGGACACTACCATCCAGAAGGCTGCCCATCCCACACTTCATAAGACCTTTGCCAAGCTTACTGTCTAGAACATAAAGCATGCTACCCGAATGGCTGCGTCCCCACGTTTGACGCAGTATAACAGTCTAATACAATGTGAGAAACAAAGGTAGTGTAAGCATGATTTGTTAGTGTGCATGAGGGGCTGGGGAGTGAATGTCCCAGCGCTTTATCAGATCTTTGGTAATGGAGTATTTACTGAGCTATCACTTATAATACTGTTATCCTGGGCTGTGGAGAGTCACTTTTTGTTTATGTCCAATCTATCTATCTATCTCGTCGTTACAATTATGCTGTTGTGTCTGTGTCTGTTGAGGTTACTCCTGCATGTGTTTCTCTTGCCATACCACAGTGTGCTATAAAGGATGTGGTTAAGCTTGTTCCGAACTGTGAACCTACCTATATTTCTAACTGTGTTGTTCTATATAGGATGTGGTTAAACGTGTTCGTAACATGTGATCCTAAGTGTGTTACTAACTGTATTTCCTGAGGAACATGCATGCATGTCAGTCAGTTTGTCAGTGGGCTGGTTCTATCCAGCGTAATTGCTGTCTCTTATACACATCTAGATGTGTATAAGAGACAGGTTCTATATAGGATGTGGTTAAACGTGTTCGTAACATGTGATCCTAAGTGTGTTACTAACTGTATTTCCTGAGGAACATGCATGCATGTCAGTCAGTTTGTCAGTGGGCTGGTTCTATCCAGCGTAATTGTATGGACAAAGAGCCCAAATGTCATGGCAGGTCGGGTCTCTTTAAACCCTAAACCCCTTACATCCAGAAGACAGTAAACCCTTAAACCCTTAGACTCCGTTGACTGTCAGTCGTCCTCTTGCCTGCCAAGACATGGGCTGCATTCTTGTTCGGTGCTGTGTCAGTGTGTGGTGCGGTGTTAGCATGGTTATGTGGGTCTGCCTCAGTCACCTCCTATCTCCACCTATCCCCAACATCCCCAAAATCATCTGATCCCTCCTACCCGGACAATCGCTGTTAGTGACAGTCATGTCTTTTGTGTTCTTTATTGAGAAATGTGGGGGCATGAGGCTGCGGCCCCAGCGCCCCCCCAGTACCCACCGTCCCAATAATCCCGTGACACTGTATCATTGTAGTCTATTGTCCCACTGACCTAGTGTATCACAGTGAGTAGCTATGTCATACTGTGTCAGTCTGTCCACTCGGCAATAACAGTCCCATGATAATCCCGTGAGGGGCTGCTGCGTCTTTCTGTGCCCACCCCCTCAGCACCCCAGCCCCGTCTGACCTCCACTGGTCCTGATCCTGTTGTAAGCTCGACGATTTGAAGTCGTTCATCCCTTTACTTCAGTAAGTACGCGCTGCCTCCCTCTTTGTCCAGGAATCCTTCGATTGAAGAAGGTGTGGAAGGCGTGGCTCTGGTCTTCATGCTCCATGCCCCTTCCTTGCGCTGCCTCTGTTACCCTTTGCTGTTTCTCCATCGCTAGAATCGTAATTGATACGTGGTACCCCTTGAGAGGGAGCGAGTCCTTGCTTGGCCGGCAATCAGCATCGCGGTGAAAAGGGGGGGAGAAGGGGAGGGTGGGGGAGGGGGAGGGAAGGGCCGGGGGGGGGCAGAAAGTGGTTGGKGGTGGGKGGTCGAGTAGTAGAAGAGGGGCAGGGCAGGGCAGGGGGGGGGGAGGACAGCTGAGGGACGTTGGGGTCACTGGGGCAGGAGGTGCGAGGGACCATGAGATCCGAGAGTTCAGGCTGCTATGTTGGAACCAGGATGAAATTAGTCGGTTGGAAGGGGATATGAAAGTGGTCCAGGGGCAGGCGTTCCCATCGGGGTTCCGTTAACAACCATTGTTTCCACCGCACGTGGATGTTCAGGTCGAGTTCACAGAGCCTTTGTTCGTTATCCACCCATAACGTGCGGAAGTTGTTTGAGAGGTCATTACGTTTGACTGCATCTGCCATCTGGTTCGTTTGTCAGCGTGTTTCGAAGCTCTTGCCAGGCCGCATGTGTGCTGACCGTGATTGTTTCCTCGATTGTTGCCCGTGCTCCCATATACCCAAATGTGTGCTGCTTGTGTTCATGTGCACACCTCATTCGCCATGCAGCCATAAGCATTGGAAGGCGCGCGGTGGTGAACAGGTTGGTCATGAAGGACGTCCATTGGGCCATTTGTGGTGTCTTTTCCCCCAACAGGATGACTTTGATATCCCATGGTATATGTGTTCCTGTGAGGTAATGCCATGCTGCGTCCCACCAACTCCACAAGTGGGCCACCATGGGGCAGTCCAGAAGACAATGTTCCGAGGTGGCCCTTCTTTTGGGGGATTTTGTTCCACTGCAGTAGCTGCAGAGTGGGGATAGCTCTCCCTAGATTTCCAAATTCGTTCTGGATGCGAGCCAGTCCGGGGTAGGAAGGTAACTGTGTATAATCTGCCATTGAAGAACTCTCAGATTGGTGGGTCGGATTCATGAGTAGGAAGCCCAATTTAGGCAATGGAAGTCCTCACTTCTAAGAGGAGATTCTCTCTTCCATCTTTGTCCAATCCGGTCTGTGATGTATGCTTCTTGTCGAGCTATCCTGTATCCGTTTTTAACCATGTACTGCCATATATGAAGTGTGCGGCTCTCCGCTTGGTGCCATTCCCATTCCTGTGGGTCAAACGGTAATTGGCTGAGGGGGATCGATGACTCATATGCGTACGGGCCGTCGTCCCTGTCATTGAGGACCCGGACTCTTATGAGCCCCTTAGCGGGTCGCTGAAGGTCCAGGCTATCATCTCTGACCAATTTGGATCACCGTTGTCGTAGGAGTCGGGGTGTATAGGCCTCCAACAACGCTGTGTGATCGAGTACCTTGTCAACCCTGTACAGTGTCATTGGGATCGACCAATCCTCAGGCACTGCGACCCAATCCCCTAGATTTATCCTCGGGCCTCTTTTCAGTATCGATATCCAAGCCAATGGGGTGGCCCCCTACAGTTCTTGCAGGTCTTCTTGAAGTTTTCTGATTGGGGCATTCTCGGGCGGAGTTCCAGTTGGGTATGTCATGCATTCGTTTGGTCGTTCCATATGTCTCCAATCGTATACAATCCCTTCTTCACCCACGACAACCATTTTGAGTGAGTGTGGAGTGTGAAGGGGTGGCCAGTTTGGTCCAGGAGGTTTGGGTTGCCAAAGAGGGGTTGTCTCCATACCTCTTCCCATCTTTGCTCAACCGTTTTGTGTTCGGGCCCCCTTTCCCTCCGAAGTCGTAGAAATGCGGTCCATAGGGGATTTGTCCTAAGGTCTCATTTGACCGTCGATGTTGGTGCGTCATCTGAGTGAGTGCGGGCGGGAGCGGGGATCGTCCAATATTTGTTAGTCAACCACTGGTACAGTGTAGTGGGTGTATCTTCGTGACTCGATTGGACTGTGGGGCTAGGACCATAATTTGAATGAAGGCGTATGGTGCTCATGGGATGTCGTTGCCAATCACCAGTCTAACCAGAAACTTGGAAAGCAATGCCTTTATTTAATTTTGCGGGTCGACAATTCCCAGACTCCCTTTAGTACGAGGTTGGGTGACGATATCCCACGCTACTCTTCGGATGCATTTGGTGTGCTCATGGTTACCTCACCATAGGTAGGTTGAGGCTGTCTGTCGGAGTCTAGTTATTTGAGTTTTTGTGAGCTGCTAGAAAGCTACTTTGTAGTAGATCGCTGCAAATATAGCATTATTTATTGCCAGGGCACGACCCACAAGTGACGTGCGAGTCGATTTCAACGCATTCATGTGCTGTATTGCTAGTTCAACCAGCCTATATTCATGATCAGGTGGTGGGCCCGGGCCAGATGCTGTTAGGTTGACCCCCAACACTCTGATGGCAGTTTCTTTGGATTTCCAGTCAACTCTTGGGGTATTTGATGGTGGGTTATTGTTATCTTTGGTGAGCCACCAGCCTTCATTTTTGTGCCCCAGTTGACTTTCATATCCGACGCCACTTCGAAGAGACGAATTGTATCGGCAAACGCCTTCATGCTTTCCGGGGTGGCTCTAGAGAGCTGCGTAGCACAACGAACATGTTCGCGCCCCTTCACGTTCAGGCGAACGTGTTCGCACGTTCGCGCGAACAGCTCGCGAACATGTTCGGGCGAACATAATTTTTTTTTCGTTAAAAAGAAAAAAAAAATATTTTTCGTTTTTTTATTTTTAACTCATGCTTGGCTACGAATTGGAACATGACTCCAAGGCAAAAGTTGCTTGTATTGTTATTTTTACATAACATATATTGTTTTTAGATTTTTCTGAGAACTTCGTGTGTTTTTTTTTTTTTAATGTTCGCATTCGGAGGGTTTTGGGCGCTTGTTCGCGTTTGGCCGAACATGTTCACGTTCGTCTGCGAACATGAACGTGATTGGGATAAGATGGGGAGCCATTTCTTGTACGTTGATTCTTTGAATCGCAGAGTTTGCTCGGATCATTGCAGCCAGTGCTTCCATGGTAAGAACAAAGAGCATTGGCGCAATGGGATCTCCCTGTCTCTCTAATCTTTGCAAGCGTATTGGGGGTGCTACATACCCATTCATCATCACATTGGTGGAAGCTATTATGTGGAAAATGTTTACCCATTTATGAAATATGGGTCAAAAATTCATTATGTTCAGACGCATCTGAAGAATATCCCAATCTACATGGTCATATGCCTTTTCAAAATCAATAAAGAGTATGGTTGCATCTACCTATCGTTGTGTGGCATATCTGATTGTTTCATTTAGTAAAAGGATGTTACTCTCGATTTTTCTGAGAGGCATGAAGCCAGACTGATCTGGATGTATGAGATGTGAGAGGACTGGTAAAGAGTCTACTGACCCACACTTTCGCTACAATTTTATATGAGGCCGATAAAAGAGTGATAGGTTTGTAGTTCCGGATGTCTTCATTGTCCCCATTCTTGTATATAATTGTTGTGACCCCTTGACCCATCATATCCCCAAAGGTCTGTTCCCTGAAGACTGCATTTACATATTGGTAAAAATCATCCTGGAATGTGTCACAGAATTGAAGTCAGAACTCTTTTGCGAAGGAGTCTAGTCTTGGAGTTTTTTCATCCTCCATGTCGCGTAGGGCCTGTAACATATCCTCTCTCGTGATTGGTGTCTCCATTGCTTCTCGTTATTGTGTTGAGAGCATTGATGGGAGAGCGTTGAGGAGGGTATCGCAGACCCCTTGCCACTCCTGGGGCGGTCTTTGTTTGGCTTCATATGTAAAAAGTCTTTGATAGTAGGATGAGGCATATTCTACTATTTTGTAAATGTTTGTTGTCGTCTGCTGACTGCTGTCAAAAGGCTGCCTCAGAGACGGGACTGTGGTTTGTCTGGCTTTGGCTTTGTTTTTTGAAAGAATGTCCTGGTCATCACCCATCAGCTGCATCTTTTGTAATCCAGGCTTGTATCCTCTATTTTTGTGTCAGGTTGTCGTAATATTCTTGTAGCTGAGCTCTTGCTCTTTGCAGTGTGTTCTAAGTGTCTATATCCAATGGGTTGTCCATGAGATGGCTATACCCTCATTAAACCATTGGACCAACCTTCCATCGTCTAGTTTTTGTGTGGTCCAATATGCCCAGAAGTCTTTGATGAGGCTCTCCAAGGAGGCAAGTTTGAGAAGAGAGGTATGGAGTTAAAAATACCCTGGACCTCTCACAATGTGAGAATGGTAGGACAGTCCTGCTATTATCATTCGGTGGTCGAAGGACTGACATAGGGCATATGTCTGTTACCGTTAGCAATCCGGATAATATTTCGTCAGAGCTCAGACAGAACCCAATCCTGGAATTAGCTATGCCCCTCTCCCCCCTACATCTCACGCATGTATAGGCCCTTTTGGTGGGGTTCAGTTGTCTGTAGGCGTCCATAAAGCACGAGTCCACCATCATGTGCCCCAGGGCCGTAATATCAGGCCCATTGTTATCCTGGCTTTGTCGTGTATTTTGGGAGGAAGATCTATGATCCATGAGTGGTTCCAGCGTTGTGTTGAAGTCCCCCATCATTATGATCGGGGCATCTCGAGGGATGGACTGCTGTAGAGAGGCGAAAAAAGCAGCGTTTTGCCATCGGTCATTCGGTGCATAAATGCATACCAGGTACAATGATTTTGATCCTACCGTGGCCTTCAACCATACCCACCGTCCTTCAACCCGATCCCAGTCTGCACACTCAGGGATCAATCTAGAGGTGGGGTGAAGCCACAAGGCTACTCCCGTAGATGTTGTGGCTCTGGCCGGGGCTGCATAGGAGGTGTAGGGCCAGACCTGGCTCGCCCTTGCTTGGTGTGTTGGTGAGTCTGTCACATAAGTTTCTTGTACTGCAATCACATCTGGCTAGTGACCCCTCGTGTCGGTTGTCAACAGATTCCATATTCCCTTTCTTGTTTGCAAATTCAGAGAAAGACACGAGCTCTTAGATTACCAAAAACACGCACGTTATGTACAGTGTTACGATCGTTTGGCTTTGCCAGTCCGTTAATGTTTATGGATCTGATATCCAGATTTGCCTCCAGTATCTTTTTAGCCCACAGTGGTCGTGTTCTGAGCGGAGGAGCCGGTCGAGGAGGATTGGGGCATGTGGGTGGATGAGATAGATGAGGGGGACTCACGTCCCCCTGACTTTGGTTGGAATCCCCCCTGGTTGGGTAGGATCCTACTGCTAGAGAGGGACCATCGTTGCCTGGTGGGTGGTTTTGTGTTGCCATAATACCAGGTCATCATGATGTTTGATTTGCCTAACCCCCGATTTGCATGGGGTAGGGATTTCATACCCCAGAATTGAGGTACCTGACACAAGGGGGATCGTCCCATTGCTGATATGCCTCTAGCACATCTTCATGAAGAAGAATTGTGAGAAAAAGGATTTGTTCCTCCACTGTCCAGGTATCATTGGGCCTCAGGCTGGCCTTTGGCAGATTTCTGAGTTGTTGGTGTGTCATCCACTGCAGATGGCAGTCCCCTTGTGGGGACAGTGCAGCGTCGGGAAACAGGAGAAGAATGGGAGTTACTCCCTTAGGAAAGGGAATATCTTGGGGGAAAACAGTACCAATGACATTCCTGTCTCCATTTTGTTGTGCATGGAGCCTTAGCATATTGCTTGTGATGGTTCGACTCCTCCAGCCCAGCAATGTGAGACCCTGCATAGAGTCGTCTGAGTGAGATTTGCTTGCTAGTTTAGGAACGCGGTACGGGTTGGGGCGAAGGCCCAAGCCGCCCAACTGCCAAGATGCCCCCTCTGCCTTTCTTCTGAGGGGCATCATAACCACACCTGCCGACCACACTATCGGGAGGGGTAGAGTGGTTCCCCCAGGGGTGTTCAAATGGTCTTTTAGCATCACCTCTGTTCGTGATTTATCCCCCCTTCCCTGTCCTACATTTCCCTGGTCCTGTTCCTTGAGGTTTGTTTGCTTGTGGGTGCAACGGCAAGCCTGGCCATAGCAGAACACTGAATAGAACTCCCCCCTTCCAGCCGCAGTTGTTTCTGGTCTTCATAGGGCCTTACACCCAGGTCTAGTATATCCCATTAAAAACTCCGGGGTCGAGCTGTCATCCGATTCAGATTCAGACTCAGAGTCTAATTCTCGCGATTCTCGGTCAAGCTCCGAGTCTGATATCCAGTCTGATTCCGTTTCCAGCTGTCCCTGAGGCTGCACTGTTTTTCCGTTCTCATTTTCTCATCCCCCTTATTCAGGTCTGATGGCACCATGACTTGTCCGGCCGATTCAGGCTTGAGGTGAAGCAGGGGCTTGAGCAGGTGTGGCGGCACCAACTCTTTGTCTGCTATAATTGCCAGGGACGTAGACATCTGTTCGTCCCCAATCACACTTTCCAGTTCTTGAATTATCACTGCCAGCCAAACTATACCATCCCAGGAGAGGTCTTGCCTTGCGTCACTGGTGTTATTAGAGGTTAGAACTATTGCCAAACTCTCTTCTCCACAGCTCTTAGTCTGTTCCGCCGGTTGTTTTTTCTTTCTCATTTTGTCTTTGAGAGCGTGGACTGTGTCACTCACTCTTGCGGCGACTACTCGCTAATCTATAATCGACGAGTCATCGTAAGCGTCGATGAGCTGTTTGAGTGATGTTGTGCTCATGAAAGCCCTCCTGATGTTTTCCCAGTGCAGCAAGGGGATAGTCATTTGTCCTCCCTGAGCTAGCAGGGCCATGAGGATTGTATTTGTGATTACCTTGAGTCTGGCCTTAACTTTTTTGTCCCCGAAGAGGCATTTTTGCCCCTTTGTGTTCGTGTGTCGGGGCTGTGCATCCTTTCGTGTTGAGTTTGGTTCCTCACAATTAAGCTCCTGTTCTCCCATTTGTATTTCGGTCCCTGCCTGGGGTGGGGGCCCCTCAATGGTTCCGGTGGGGGAGCTCATTGCCTCACTGTGGGGAGTGTGGGGAGTGCTGATGTATTCCGCAGGTATGCAGTATTGTTGTTGGTGAGTTTGTTGATGGGGCTGCTCCAGTATGTGGTTGCTTAACCCTGGCAAGTTCTGGAGTTGAGTCAGTGTTTGTCTACCATTCCCCAAGAAGGGGATGTAGTCTGGGTTTAGCATAACCCCAGGTTGTATTCCGACAGTGGTTACAATTTCGTTACCCACCCCTTGGGGGACAGAGGGCGGGGCGTGTTACCCAGCGGTATCAATGGATTGCTTTCAACATTCTCAGCAGGTCCCGCTAACGGGCCTGCCTGATCCATAGGTAGTATGCCCATCGTGTCTTCTGTCCACCCCTTCCATAGTCACAGGGAGCTCAGTCACTGGGTGGGGTGAGGGAGGTCCGGGTTGGCCAGCCTCTGTTCCCACATCGTCAATTTCCCCTGGTCCCCAAGTGCAGAGTACTGTGATTCTGTTCTGCCACTGTTCCACCTTCTGCATCCTAATGTCATCCATCCTCAGCCGGTTCTCCGAGTGGTTATGGGTACTGGGAGTAGCAGTCTCCCCCTACTGCTGGCTTGGCTTCTGCTGTAGTTCAGGCAGGATGCCATTCGACTTGTGCTGGTGGTCCCATATGGCCCGGGTCTGGGACTGCAGTTGTTGTAGTTTTTGCTGCCGCACCTCCTGATTGTGCTGGTGTTCCAGTATGGGCCGGATCTGCAGATGTTGTTGGGTTCGCAGTCCTTCCTCCTGATTCGCCCCCAGTGCACCTACAAGTCCTTGCTGTCCCCGTTATGCAGCACGTGCAGCTGGCTGCTGTATTTCTGTCGTTGGGGATGGCAGGGGTTGCCGGGGGCCAAGGTCGAATTCAGGTTGTGAGTCAGTCTGGCTCGTACATAGCTGCTGCTGTTGCTGCTACTGTTGCTGCTACTGCTGTTCCCTCAGCTTCGTGTCCTGCTGAATCTGTAAGTTCTGCTGCTTCATCTGCTGGTGATGTTGCTGTTGTGGTTGTTGCGACTGGTGTTGCGAGAGGTGTAGCTGGCTGGCCCATCTGCTGCTGCTGCTGCTTCTGCTGCTGCGCCTGCATCTGCAACTGCCCATTCTGCTGTTGGGTTTGATCGGCCTGTGAGACTGGCTGACTCATCTGCTGCTGCTGCTTCTGCCGGTATTGTTGCTGCTGTGAGTTCTGGTGTGTCTGGTGTGACTGGTGCTGCAGCTGGTTTTGCACCTGCATCTGCCCATTCTGCTGCTGCTGCTGCAGGTACAGCTGCTGTTTGTGCTGTTGCTGCCGCTTGTGCTGGTTCTGCTCCAGAGGGTTCTGCTCCAGGTGGGTCCCGTGCGTGTGCTTTGCTTGCTGGTGACCCTTAGCGGCCAACGGCGTCGTTCTGGGTGGCCGTTGTTGCATTTCCGCATGTGTACCCCTTGTTGTGGAGGTGTTGAGTTGGTTGTTGGGATAGTTGGGTTCATCTGCACTTCGCTGTCTGTCCTGTCTGCCCCTGGGAAAGTTGCTTCGTGCAAAGTGTGTTTGCCGGTGAGTGGGGCGGGGCCCCTTCCCCTTCCCATTTCCAGACGCCCGGGGTCTTAATGGTTTTTCTATAGAAGACCCAGCCGGGATATACTTTATCTTCTGAAACCCACCTCCCAGGTCCTTCCGGATGCCGTTTTACCAATCTTTGTGTTTGGTTGTCTCGGTAGTTGGGACATTGCACATCTGCAGATAGGTGTCCCCTAATCTTGCAAGCATAGCACGAGGGGTCTTGGGGATGACTAACTTGAACTGTATAGTGCCAGCCGGAGTGCGCAAACGACCATTGTCCACTTACCGGGAACCCCCTATTCGGATCCCAGTCGACTGCCACTAGCAGGGAGTCATCACGCTTTGGGACTGCCTGGGGGAGGTCATTAATATACCCCAGGCCGGGTGCCATTTGCTGCAATTCAGCCAGGATTGCCCCTTGGACACACAGCGGTGCAAATCGAAACTCCACCCAGAAATAATTGTTCATTAGTTGTTGTCTTCTCTGGTCCCCGTGACTGGGTTTTGGGGTTCCTAAGGTCTACTTTCGACAGGTCGGCCCCTGAAGTTGAGATTTTTCATCTTTAACAGGACCTGGTTCACTCTGTCAATGGCATGGATGGTGACGACTGTCACCGATCGGGCGGCCCCAGTCTCAATCAGAAAATGGTCATGGACTGCTTGATCGTCTATTTTTATTGTTCTCAATCTTCCAGTAATCCATCTGAGTTTGTCGTTGATTGGACAGTTCATTGCATCCCTCGCAAAAAAGACCTGGACTGCGTTTCTGGCATATATCATGTCACGGTTGGCTACTAAGTGCTTGCGGAGGGAAGATCGCATGGGGGACTATGAAGCCATCTTTTTCAATAAATTTCCTGATGGGCTTAACATGAAGTTTCTGTATAAAACGAGCCCTCATAAGTCCCATGGGATCCAGTGCAAACGGTTCTCCATCCCCATTGTTACCTGCTGCCGCCAGCACCGTCATCAATGCCCGTGTTTCTGCTGAAGCTCCCGTACTCTTGTCTTGGTCCTGCCCACCTTCATTTGTATGTTGGTCCATCTGCCCCGTGTGTTGATCTTGTGCTCCCCGGGTCCCAGGAAATCCAGGTGTCCCACTGGGTGAGTCAGATCCGAGCCTGCTGGCCCAGACCCCTTTTGGTTTGTAAATAGTCGATGGGCCGGGTTGGGAAGTAGGTTGGCTCAGGGGCTCATTTTGGGGCCGCAGGGGTTTGATCTGTTGGGGAGGCAGGGACTGCACGTCAGATCCCGATTTCCCCGCAGGCAGGGGGCGTGGACTCCCATCTGCTACCGTGGATGTGCTCATAGACTGGCTCAGAGGCCCATTTTGGGGCAGGTGTTTGATCTGACGGGGAGGCAGGGGCTGCACGTCAGATCCCGATTTCCCCCCACTGCAGGCAGGGCGCGTGGACCCCCCTCTGCTACCGTGGGTGTGCTCGTCTCCATGGTGTATGTGTGTGTGTGATTGATTGAAGGTGATCATGTTTGTGCACGTAAATGGACAAAGTAATCAGCTCGGTGCGTGCACGTGCGGCGATGGATCTAGGTGTTTAGGTGTTCAATTGGTTTGATGTATTGGTTTAGCCGTGTTCAGGTTCGTGAGTTATCTTTTGCGAATAGGCTTACCAGGGGGCATGAGGGGGGGGAAGAGTTATGGTTAGACTCGGATGTGTTCATGGTCCGGGTCGCAGATGGCAGGCTTGCTGGCCAAGGAGGAACTCACCATCTTGCAACCTGGTCTCTGATGCTTGGTGCTCGTTGCTTGTCTACCCTTTCCGTTGTCTTCGTCG
The DNA here is from genome assembly GCA_003427395.1 of Chara braunii. NCBI lineage: Eukaryota > Viridiplantae > Streptophyta > Charophyceae > Charales > Characeae > Chara > Chara braunii. The sequence continues at coordinate 252,034 of BFEA01000956.1, read as the reverse complement.
TCCTTGTCGGCTTCTATCCTCGTGTCACGTCTCTCGTCGCACGCTGTTTTCTGTCTCAATCCTCCAGGGTTCCCCTTTCTTCCTCCCTCTTTTTCGTTGAGTCTCCGGGCCTTCCGACTTGCCTTCTGACCACGTCGGTCAGACTGGTGGTCCTTCCTTCTCTCCTCTCCCTGGAATATTCTGTTGCTCAGGCCGCCTGCTGGTTTCTACCTCGATCCTCCAGAGTGACCTTTCATTCTTTTCTCTTTCACCATCCTCCGCCTTACCTTCCCACCACCCCCTCCTTTTTTTTTTTTTTTTTTTTTTTTTTTTTTTTTTTTTTTTTTAACAAAAACATCCGCTGGGACTGTTACCTGAGATGATACGAGCATCATCAGGTACCATGCCCTTACGGTGGCTCCTTTCTATTGGTGGGGAGCTGCGCCTGCTGGAAAACCATTAAACGGGTCCAGCGTCCCCAAAAATACATTGCATTGAGTGTATGGTCAAAAGGATATGGAAGCCTCTTCAGACCCACGGGGTCCGCCAGATGTCACTTGTCAGCCAAGCTCCCTATCCATCTAACTTCAATTGGATCTTAACATCATCTTACCCCTCCCTACCATACCATTGCAAATCAACCAGGGAGAGGTCTGAAGGAGGAAAGAAATCTGGAAAACAATGAGGAGGTCTGAGGGAGTCTCCGTGCTGAAGCGTAAACCAGTTACGAAAAACAAGCTGGAAATCCCTTCGAAGATGACCCTCTGTTTCTTCCGCCCCTGGCCAGCGCACTTCACCCAATCCCCTCCCTGCAGTTTCCCCAAGCCAGTCCAAATCAAATTTCTGAATATGTTGTAGGATATCTTTTTTTTGGTGAAAAAACATTAATTTGGTTTTAAGGGTCGACCAGTGAGCCCTGATTTCTGTTTGTATGCAATGGACAACAATTTCAGCAACCTCTAGGCCTTCTAAACGGACTCCTTCTCTTACTCTGACACAATGTCTGTACCATATGGTCCATAATACTGCTTTACGACCAGTTTCAAAAAGGTTACTCTGAAAGTTTGAATGAGAGCAATCGAGAGGATCCCACCTACCCAGTAAATTTGCCTTCCAATCCCAAGGCCAGTTCACCCCTGTTAGACTTCTCCAGATGCAATCCCATCTTCTCCATAAGAGAACCGAGCCTCGACATTGCAAAAAAATATTTTCGATGGGTTCTCGGATTTTCCTCGAGGGAAAGGTGCAAAAAAATATGTTTTATGGTTTCTCGGATTTTCCTCGAGGGACAGGTTGATAAACAAAAAGGACACCAAGGAGTGGCCAGATTTTACTTCTTTATTATGCCTCTCAGACTGTCACACTCCGTCTTTCCTTCCCACCACCTCGGTCTGAGGGTCCTTCCTTCTCTCCTTGCCCCCTAATATCTTATCTCCGTCACTCCCTATGCTCTTCCCCTTTCTTTGTTGTCATCTCCTCAGCTTGCCATCCGCCCATCACTTCCCCCCTCCCCTCTTCCTTCGCGTCGCTGTTCATCTGGTCTTTTCTCGTCGTTGCTGTTCTTCACCTCTCATTATCTATCTGCGAAAACCGCTCGGCCATTCTGCCCAAGTGCTTCCCAAGGGTGTTCTCCTCCCCTTGATGTCGTCACAGTAGCTCTGAGTCATGACAATGGCGAGATGGTCCCTTGCCTCTCTTGGTAATTCCGAGAGAGCTGACCGGAGTGCGGCACGGCCTTGCCTGCCGGTCCATTCAGTGCGCTCGCGCCGGCCGGTTCGCCCTAAGGACACAGCTTACGGAACGACGATTGTACTCAACCTGGCAACTCTTTTTTTTTTTTTTTTGAACCTGGCAAGTTTCCTAAGGCCCAGTTGCAAACACTGTCAGCCTTACAACAACAACAACAACAACAACAACAACAACAAAAAAAAGAAAAAAAAAAAAAGAAAAAAAAAAGAGAAGAGGCGATGCCCAAACGGCGAGGTCCAGATTGCAAATCTGGACACCCGCCTGACAGGGGCATAACACAAAGATTTCGGGGCAAAAGGGCATTCAGCTCTACCCACATCTTTCAGGGGCATTTTGGCATACATATCAACTTTGGGGTTATTTTGCAAATTAATAAATTATCCTTTTTTTTTTCCGAATCTTCTTTTGTTTTCATTTTTTTTCCCTTTTTTTTCATTTTTTCTTCTTTTTTGGATGGTTGGGATCCTTTGGGGGGCTAAGGGGTGGAGCCCACCGCCCAAAGTCTGGAAAAGGCAGTTTCCGTGGTAAAGTGACGCGGAAGTCCTGGAAGGTTGCGGAAAAGAAAAGACGGGACCTGGAAGAACTCTTCCAGACTTTTGGAAGAGTTCTTCCAGACTTTCAGACCAGTTTGGCTGTTTTGTCCGCCGTCGAAGCCCGGGTAGGCCGTGGTGGACCTGCGGGGTGGCCGCTGACGGGTCGTGGGTGGCATTGCGTGGCATCTGCGCTGCACCATGCGGACACAAAATGGACCTGCGCGATCTTCCAAGTCTGGAAGACGTAGGGGGATGCCCCCCCCCTACCCCTTGCGCTTGCCACAAAATTTCGGCGAGGCTGACGTGGATCGGCCGTTTTCTGCCCGGAAAAGGACTTGGAAACTCGCTCTTCTCTTTTCCAGGCGCCACTTTTCCGGGCGGTGGGGTCTGGGAAATACAAAAAAAAGGACTTCCAGACACTTTTCCAGAGGCTGTGGGGTCCGAGACAACACCCGGCGGAAGAGTTCTTCCGAGATTTTCCCCTGTGGGGTCCACCTCTAAGGCTAGGACCCCACCGGCCGGCAGCTGGAAAAGAAGTGTGGCCACGAAAAGCGGGCAAGTCATTTGGGAAAGTTGGAGAGTATTTTTTCCGGGACCCCGCCGCCGAGGACCAATTGCTCTTGGAAAACCCTTTGCAAAGCAGTTCAGCCAATCGTTGCCTGTTTCCGTTGGCACTCGCTTGTTTTGATCATTTTCCGTTTTTTTTTATTGTTTTTTTGTGGCACTCTTCATCGCTATTGGGCCAGTATTGGCTGCTGCCTCCGATGGGAACACAAACCTTGCAGGTCCCCCGATGCCAACGGTTGGCGCTTTGCCCTCCCTACCCTGTTGGAGGGCGTTTTAGAAAAGAGCGCCGGCCGCGGGCGGAGACTTTTCCATCCGCCAGCCATGCAGAAACACGGCTGGCGGTGTTTTGGAAACGGCGGTGGGGTCTGAAATAGACGTCGGCAGACCTCTGGAAAACTTCCTGGTGGCCTGGTGGGGTCCGAAAACGCCCTTCCATGCCAAAATTTCCAGCCGCCAGGCGGTGGGGTCCGAGCCTAAGTCGGGCGAGGGCCGGGGGGGATGGAGGGAATGCAGCATCCCAGTGTAGATGGATGTAATACTGCATGAATAACAGACCTTTCTTTTTTTTTTTTTTTTTAATAAAACGCAAATTCGTTAAGCCCAACCAATTCAATCACCGGTCGAATCTGGACAAGGACAGCCTTTCAGGCCTTTTTTTACTGTCATTATACAACTTTTTTTTTTTTTTCTTTTTTTTTTTTTTTGGAAAAAACATCTATGATGGGGAGTCATATTATACAACTTACCTTTTCATTTGTGTTCTTATCCAGGTTCTTGTTTTCAGCCGCGGCCCCGTTTATTGGCAGGGAGCATCACTGCCGGCAGCGCAACATTCGAAATGTGTCTGGAGCCGCTAGTAGTCCCAATACATTCAAAATGTTCTTTCAGTCCTAAGTATCAGGTCTACGCCGTAGTCCGGATACGTGTTGACGTTGAGTAGTGGAGTGAAAAAAAAAAGAAAAAAAAAAAGGCCTCATCTCTCAGCTGACAGTGTCAGAGATTATCTGCCATTGTGTCTCTTCTTTGAAGAAACAGAAGATACTGAAAAAAAAAAGAAAAAGGACAAAGATATTATAACAATCATTCTAGTGGCGTCTGCTCCTATCACCACCCCTAGCAGCTGATCGGGCTGTTTTGTTATAAAAAAAAAAATAATAATAATAATAATAATAAAAAAAAACAATCATTCAAAACAACATGGAACTGGACCAGTGGACCCCACAATTCTACCCGGAGGACTACAGTAACTGGGACCGTTACCCTGCTTCAGCACTCCTCCCACTTTGGTCTGCACCCTACCTGGGATTCTCCCTAAGCAGTTGCTGTTCACAACTCATCAATCAATGACATGTCGAACATAAAAAAAGAAAGAAAAAAAAAAGAAAAACAAAGAAAAAAAAAAAGAAAAAAAAAAAAGAGAAGAACAAGGTGTTTACTAATGAAATGATAGAGGTACACAAGAAAATTCCAAAAGCAGCTCATGTACACTTACTAGGTACACAGTACAAAAAGTACACATCTACAATGATTGCAGCCTCTCCGGAAACGACAGTGTGGTGTCCCAACATTGGACCCGGAAAGACCGAACAAACTGCAATCATAGCTCTTATAGGTGTTCGCTATGGTTCGCCTAAATTAAATGCCAAAGATGGAAAATCAAGGAGTCGAACGCGAGCTTGTGCTTGAAAAAAAAAAAAAAACCGCTAGGACAAATGGTTGCTTATTCTAAACAACAGTCCCTAAAAGCCCATGAGCCCCTAAAGGCCCATACGTCCTGTTCCTTACCGGACTTTGCTCCATGCGGGAACCTACCGAGTCGGCGAGTACCATGCCCAAAGGTCCTAAATCTTTTTTTTTTTTTTTTCTTTTTTTTTTTGTGGGACAATGCTCCAATCTATTCCTGATCGCTGGAAACCTCGCAAAGCTTTCGGTACTTGGAAATACAGGGATGGAGGCCCTGCGTCTGCCAAGCAAACAGGTATACCAATAACTGACAAAGTGACAAACCGATTCAGCATCAATTTTTACCCCCCCATCACTACATCTAATAAGGTAGAATCCGCCGAGCGAAGCAAAACGAACAAGACAAACAGAACGAAAAAACTGGTCCCCGTCAGCTACCCATTACCACCTAGTCATCTAAACTCGACGAGACGCAGTCAACATCATACCGAAAGCCCAGTCTTATACGGTTGGATTCCCAGACAAGTCACACAAGCTGTTAGATCTTTATCCGCCCATAAGATGCCAGCAGGTGATGGTCTCCCTTCTATTTTATTTAAAAGGTTCAGCCCCCAATTTTTACCTGATCTGTTCCACGTTTGTAAGTCAACATGGTCAGGGGCACCGATGTCACCGGACGCATCGGAAGGGATAATAACCTTTATACCGAAGACAGGAGACCTAACTGATGTGCGTAATTATCGACCGATCACATTAATGCCCGTGATTTATAATTTTTTTGCCAAAATACTGGCGGCCAGATTGCAGGATGTGTTACCTTCATTGATACATCCGACTCAGACGGGCTTTTTGCCCGACAGACAGATTCTGCTCAATGTTATGACAGTGCAAGAAATTATACAGTTGGTATCCGAAGGTGAAGAACAACTGGCCATAATCTTGTTGGATCTCCAAAAAGCGTACGATCGGGTGGGTTGGGAGTTCCTCATGGCTGCGATGACAACATTTGGATTTGGGCCGAAGTTCAAACGAGCGGTGATGGCTTTGTTCATAAATGCTTCTAAGACTTCTAGAATGTCCATTAATGGGTCGTTGTCCTGTCTCATTCCTTTGTCCAGATCCATCCGTCAGGGGTGCCCAGTGACCCCTTATTTGTATATTATATTGTATGTTGAAATTCTTCATGTCATGATTCGAGCCGACCCTCTTATACCAGGCTTCTTACTCCCTTCTGGACAAGCCCTCAAATCCGAGGCATTTGCCACTGACGCTTGTGTCCAACCAGGCATTCCATGCACTGAAGCAAACAGTAGACCTTTTCTGTCAAATTTCGCAGGCATCAGTCAACTGGTCTAAGTCCTCAGTGTTAATCCCACCCGGGGTCCCTTCTCCTCACTTGGGACTCCTTGTTGTTGCCCCTGCACAGCACGAACGTCTATTGGGTCATAAAATTTCTTTTTCTCCACAACTTATGACAAAATTTTATCAAGCTTTGTTGACGGTGAAAGTGGCATTACAACCCTGGATTAAGAATAAAGGAGTTAGTTTGTTTGGTCGTGTGATAGTCATAAATAACTCTGTTTTGTCTACAATTTGGTTCCATAGAGCTATTTTTCAATTGGACGGCACCTCCCTTCGAACGATACGCAATCTGCGGACTTATTACTTGTGGAAAGGAGAAATGAATGATGAAAATTTCCTATAGAAAGTTGCATGGGAGGTGATCACTCAAACCAAAAGGAATAATGGACTGTCACTGTTGGATACGGAGCGACAAGTAGCTGCGTTGCTGACACGGTGGGTCCCATGGGCAGTACTGGCAGGTCCATTGACAACTTGGAGACAATTAGCAGAATTTGAGATCTATGCGCATAGAAATTGAAATAGTGTCAAACATTTGTGGCTTTCATTTCCCCCCCTTTTATCTGAGGAAAAGAATGGGGGAAGGGATTTGGGCCGGTGGTACTCAAAGCCTGGTACTTGGTTGCTCCTCAGTTGCAGGAGCCTCAATTGGTAATGGACCGGATACTGACACAGCTTCTCTTTGAGAACCCCCGTATCCTTTCACAATACACTATTTTTGCTTTCTTTGGACCAGGGGCGTTCGGTGATGCGTGGATGTCGCAAGGCATAGGTACTCTCGTCGATATTTGGGATGTACAAAATGCGGATTGGAAACCCTTTTTTGAACTCGCCCAGACTCTTACCGGCCTGTGGCACCAGAGGGAGCATTTGATTCAACTTCAACAGGCAGTTCCGCAGGATTGGTTGAAACATTGGTTAAAGGTCTGACATTTCACAAAGAAACGTGGGATAAACGGGAGCAGGATCATGAACCGACTATCGTTTGGGAAATTAAAGATTATTCTCTGGTGGCCAACATCCCATTCTCCTGTTGGATGATGCAAGGAGGATGGATGTCAATAGGGGAAAAACTTACCTTGGCTTCGCAACAGTTGTCTGCCCCAAATGGATCGCAACTAATTGGATACATGACTCATTTCTTAGAATTGTCGAAGCGTTGCCTATGTTTTGGAAACAGTTGATGGATTTAGCAGTAGTTAAACATGCGAGCCTGCTGTGGTTGATAATGCACCTGTCTCTCCTGGTTGCGGCATGGTGCTCCAAGCGTACATCTAAAGCATCCCTCGATTGTGAGATATGTCCGGGGATGAGGACAGAAGACATCCACCACTTTGCTCTCCTTTGCAACCTATCCCGACCTTTTTGGGATTGGTGGAGGGAGGATTGGTGTCTGTCCCAGGAGCTGACACAAGGTGGACAGACTGGTTTGTCCTTGTGGGAACAGTGGCCCGATCGACGTGTCAAGGCTGTCAGATGCAGTACGCAGAAGAGACAATCAGAGGGGTCATCCTGTGGACTTATGGACATTGAGAAATTCTGCGGTAAGAATGGGAGAACGTCTAACACCTCCAATGGTCAAAGCGGAAGTCAAATATGGCATAAAGCAGGCGATCTTTGCAGATTGGGAATACAAAGCTCAAAAGAAAGGATACTCTGCTAGATCAGTCAAACTATTTGTTACTCGCTGGGAGGCTTTTTGGGGCTTGTTGTCAATAGCCCATGATGAAGGGAAACGACCAGAACTGAGATTCACTGCCTTTTTCTTATGATTTTTTTGCTGTGGATACATCATACATGTACAAGGCTGTAGACAGTTGTGAATGGTATGCGATATTAGTACAACATTCAATTTGTCAAAACAGTCATAGAAACAGTCATGGACAGTTAGGGACAGGTGTGGGTGGTGGTGGATAGCCCATATAGATAGTATAGATAGTCGTTTGTAGTTCTTCCCAGTTCTTCGTAGATTGTTTATAGTTGTAGTTATACCGTAACGTTGATCGCTGTAGAAAGCAGTACATAGCTGTAGTATATAGCTGTACCAAGTTTTGCATCATTCATGGTTAGTCAATTGTTAGTTGATCGTTAGTTGAAGAAGGAAGAAGTGCATCCGCTGTAACGATCTCATATAGGGATGAGTTGATGATAAGAAGGGCACAGAGCCGGCCAATATCAGTTTTTCCGCTGCGGTTGGGGTTAAGCCTGGCCGGAGAGCCCGGCTCATCCCCTCAGGCTGGGGCTAAAGATGTGAGGGACGCTGGGCCCGTTTCCCAGCATACAATAATGAAAAGTTTTTTGAAAAAAAAAAAAAACAAACAAAGCAAATACACAGAGCAAAACAAACAACAGGTAACCGTCCCAAAAGCGTAACCAGTAGCACTTGTGTAGTCGCTACTCTTTTTTTTCTTTTTTCTTTTTTTTAACTGCCCATGCTGATGCTAGGGGTGCTGGTATGAACAGACACCGCTAGCGTTGTAGTGGCGAGTACTCTAAGTAGACTACATTGTCAACCAGTTGACTTTCCATGCCCGGATTTGGTCGCGCCCTTTAGCGAAACTCCGCACCACTCGCTCAACAAATCATGAAGGAAAATCCTTTATCGGAGCTCTCATGTTAGGCTCAGAACCTGCAGCGGCACATGTGAACGGACATTGGTATTACGGTCAGTTCTGTAGAGATGACAAGTGATGACTGCGCTCTTTTGATGTTTGCTTTCCCACGATCGGTAGGATTGACCACTCTTGAATTCCAGTGTCTCCCCATGCCAAATGGTCCTCTGAGCCTCTCATTCTTGGCCAACTGGTAACATGCGACAAACTTGAACGGCTGTGTAGGATTGATACTAGAGTCCCCCAAAAGTCCCAAGATCCTGACTCATCGTCCCTTCTCTTCAATTGCAGATTCCTTGGTTAACAACTTAACACCGCTCGGAAAACTGTGATTACGACTCAATTTTGGCTCCTGCTTTCTAAAATGGAATGCTGGACCCGGTTTCCAGCAGGTGCAGCTCCCCACCAATAGATTGGAGCCATCTTCTACGGGCGTCCTATTAGTGGGGGATGCTCCTATCACCTCCACTAATAGGCCTCATTTGGATGTTAAAAATAAAATAAAAAGAATTCCCGTAGGATCTGCTCCACAGTCCACCGACTCCTTTTTCGGTTTAACACAATCAAACTTTTTTTTTTTTTTTACCTTTTTTTTTTTTTTTTTTTTTTTTAGCCCAGGGTGTTGTAGAGGCCAAGGACCAGGCCCCCGGTGACTGCTGGCAGCGGCAGCCAATGGGTGTTCTGACAGGATAGGCCACCTACCCTACCCATCCCCACTTTAATACTCCCAGCGCACCCCCTGTCCGTACTATCCTACCTTAGTGTGACCAGCACTCAGGACCATGATCACCCTACCAGTATCGAGGGCAACTTGGACCAGACAGCAGTGACAAGCACCAAGGCTGGGCCAACGCCCCAGCCTTTCCGCACAGGAACTTCGGATGCCAGGCTCATGCAATCTTCTACAGGCCCAATTCGGAATTCGGAGAGTCTACCCAGCGGGCCTAGCCTTGGGTGCTTACACAATCAAACTCACATCATCCATCAAAGGAATCCCAAACAGAACAAGGACAAAAAGAAAAAGAAGAGAAAAAAAAGAACAACATGAACAAGAAGAAGAGCATCTAAAAAAAGAAAAAGGCATTAGGATCCAGCTCCTTGGAAAACATCTAAAAGAAGAACAATATAATGGTGGTGGTGAAAGAAGAACAATATAATGGTGGTGGTGAGCCAACAAACTAGATTGAGAATTGCAGTTAGGATGGGTCCAATCTACTAGCGCGAAGCGTACCTGCTGGAAAATGGGTCAAGCATCGCTGCGTTCCATGAAAAACATAAGACACGCTGATTTGCTGAAAAAAGGGCTGTCCTTATGGGACGCTGGACCCGGTTTCCAGCACGTGCTGCTCCCCACGAATAGATTGGAGCATTTGTATTAAAAAGGGGTAACTTCGGCGCAGTCACCAAAACAGTTTGTAATTGCACTTCAGGCAATCCCGCGCATACAACACACCCCCATGCGACCCCACCGGACCCAAAACGTAGGTCATATACATTCAGCATTACCGGCCCTTTTGCCTCAAGTGCAATTACAAACTCAATCCCTGACTGCGCCGTAGTTTTCTCTATTAAAAAAGAAAAGAAAAAAAAAAGGGCTGATCTTTAGGCTAGCTGGTTACCTCTCTACCTACATTCCAATGAGCCTGTTCCCCACTCCCAAATGCAAGGTTCAGTCTCCTCTACATCTACTTACATCTACATACATACATACATACATACATACATACATACATTTATATACGCTCACATATGGAGGTCCTCCCTGGTGCCCCCTGGGAAGGACTCCGCTAATGTACATAACTGTTTTCTTTTTTGCTGCTCAGTTAACCCTCCTCTAATTGGGGTAGTCAATGCTGGCAGTAACACCAGAAGTATGGAGCATAGGTTAGCATTCTGAGCATTCTGAGCCTTTCATGTATAATGGGACGCTGGACCCGGTTTCCAGCGGGTGTTGCTCCCCACAAATAGAACGGAGCCTTGTAAAAAAAAAAAAAAAAAAAAAAAAAGAAGAGAAGACGGAATGATGGAAACCACATTTCATCATCCCACTGAAAACCAGATAGTTATGTGCCGAACAGAAAGCAGAATGTAACAAGATATATGCCAAAGAAGAGCAAAGCAACGAACTTTATTTTGGTAATGAAAGCCGCCATCTCGCCTACACCATCAATGTTTCCAATGTAGCTCTTCTATCTGGCTCCTTCAGCAGTGAGTGGCTCGGGAGCGACAAGGGGGGAAAGATTGGAAGGATAGAATGGAAAGGAGAGACAGGGGATGAGGGGCAAAAATTGAGTAGAAATTACAGATTGATTTTCAATAAATGGTCTGAGGTAGACCCTTCCATTCCCCTTCCATTCCCCTTCGACCAATGCTAGAGTTCCCAAACCCCTTTCCCCCATCCCCCAATGCAGTAGTCCCACTGTCATGGCATGGCGGAGAGGCCAATGAAGAATCAGAGCCATAAAGAGTTACTTCCAAGTAAGGTTTAGGCAATACAATGGGCTAGAATCAATAGACGACTCATCTGGCGCCCTACTTGGGGTGAAGAGGCTCATGTCTGATCTCTGTCAGAATTACCAAATGCTACATCTTGTAATGGGACGCTGGACCCGTTTTCCAGCAGGTGCAGCTCCCCACCAATAGATGGAGTGACCAAAGGAAACCATAGTAGGGAGGGATGCTCCTACCACCCTGCCTACCATGGTTTTCAACGAGTCTTTAAAAAAAAAAAAAAAAAAAAAAAAAAAAAAAAAAAAAAAAAAAAAAAAAAAAAAAAAAAAAAAAAAAGCTCTTCTATCTGGTGCTCGACGAGCAGCCTACAATCATATGCTATCAGGTTCTCTTCAGCAGCCGCCTTGATATGAACGTAGATACCGCCCATGCAGCTCTCCTCATAACAGCAGGTATGCCGCTCACCCACTCATCATGATGCCCTGACTTCACATCCACAGGCTCGTCACCTCCGCCTAAGACCACTGGCTTCCAGTGCCAGCAGCCTGGCTATGGCTGCCGCACAATGGCTGTGCCTAGCAGCCCTGAACTCCCAGTGCCCGTGAACACAACCACTACAGCCAGGCTCTCTCTCACCGGCGTGCGCTAAAGCAGCACTGCCGCAAATGAGCCAGCCAGAATGTGTGCCTGACACTTTCCTTTGATGACTGGCTGCCATGGGCCTGTCTTGACCGGGCGCGGCCTGTCCCAGTAGCTGCGCCTCAGGGCCATTCCAGACTGTGCCTGGGGCTCAACTGTATGGATCCTGAGCCTCAGCATCTCAGGCCTGGGCAGCATCTTCAACTGCCGGGCCTCTGTAGGCAGTTGAAGATGCTGCGAAGCAGCAACCAACCAACGGGACCCTTCTGCAGAATTATTGTGCAGCGCCACTTGGGGGCATCCGCAGCCTCACTTTTGGCCAAAAATAGGCCAACCCTAAAATGCAGCCCCACCTTCACTTAGGACAGGCACAAAAAGGCCTTTGCAGCTGTGCCGAGGGGCTCAGATCCTTTTTATTTATTTATGAGAAACTGCCCGAGCAGGAGGGGCTCAGATCCTCACACTCCCTCCTCCATTGCTTCGATAGTCCTCTAAGAAGCTGCTATTTCACTTGCTTAAGAAGTTAATCTTTTCCTCGTAGTACAACACGATTTTAGGGTCTGTCCTCATCAGCTCCTCCTTACTAAACCACAGATCTTCTTTTAGATGCGTGTGATGCCTGAATCTGACGTGGAACAAACTTTCGGGTTTCTGCGGTCTCCCTCTGCCAACAGGCTTGGGTACAGGAGCGTCTTCGTGCTCAATGATCTCATCGATGTCCACATGTCCATCCATGGTTAGGGGCAGCATAGATCTTCGTGATGGAAACTGAGTAGTCTTTTCTGAGTCAGAGAAAGGTGCAAGTTTCGATGCATGGAAGACGGGATATGTGCACAAATGACTAGGGATATGGATGGCTTAAGATGGACCACCAGGGTCACTCCCAACTATATCCAGGACTTCCCAAGGTCCAAAGTACTGAGGCGTTAGGTTTCTGGAGATTTCAAACCCTGCCTCCTAGTACCTGAAATGTAGACTACCTTCTATGCTTGTTTTGAGATGCAATCATTGCATTTTATTTTTATTTATTTATTTATTTATTTATTTATTTATTTTTAAACGGGCCCAGTGCCCAAGGCTGGTATTACCAATAAGAAGATTGTGGGTTAAGGCCGGGGTCCTCACAGTTTGCCCGGAGTAACCGAACCAAACTTGCTGAGAACCGGGCTCAGCGTCCCTCATGTGGTGATGATGATGATCCTGGATGATGCTAATGATGATGATGATTAGTATCTATAAAGATTATAGACACATGTGCTATATCAGCAATTCTGGCCTCCTACTCCTATACCAACTCCTAGTCTTCCCTGTACCAGGACATTGCAACTCAGAGACAAAACCAACCTAACCTACATCCCCCATAGCTGATCTCTTCTTTGCCACATAGCAGCCCCCCCGGTTTGCCACTGGATTGCTTTCCTCCCTCGGCAAAGCCTAAATCTATCTACAAGGCCTCACGCTCCTGCCATTTGCAGGTTACAGGGCAGCACCCCAGCTTCGGCCAGCGTCATTCTGACATAGGTCAACCAGGGGCACAGAACAGAGCAACTCTGCAGATATCAGTCCAGGTTTGACCATCTCTGAATTCCTATCTCCCAGATGTAGAAGAAGGCTTGATGCTGCAAAGAAAACCAGAACACCAGAAAGCTAAATATAACCTGATGCTGATGCTGATGCTGATGCTGATTTTGATGATGATGCTTATGATAATTAGTATGTGAAAAATAGAGAAAAATATAAAGACAATACTATATCAGCACTTCTGGCCTCCTAATCCTAGAACCCCTCCTAGCCCTCCCTGTACCAAGACATTACATCTCAGAGACAATGCCCTCCTCACCAATGACAACCATAGCTGACCTGATCTCGCCGCCTATACTATCCATGGCCCCATAGGGTTATCAAGGCAGCCCCCCCAGTGCGCCACTGGATTGATTTCCTCCCTCAGCAGATCCCCAAATCTCTCTACAAGGCCTCACACTCCCGCCAATGCAGGTTACAGGGCACCGCCCCAGCTCCGGCCAGCGTCGTTCTGGCATCGGCTAACCAGGGGCACAAAACAAGGCAACTCTGCAGATATCGGTCCAGATTCGATCATCTCTGAAATCCCTCACCCCGAATAAGGGAGAATGCCAGATGCCATCCGGAATTGCAGAACACCAATAGGCATGATATAACATGAATGTTGAAGATGTTATCCTACGATTAGTCTCCCCCCCCCCCTTCCTTTCCACCCTGTCCCATTGCCTCCACAGAAACGGATTACCCAGACTATAGGCAACCCATCACAGCCCCAACTTGTGACAGTCCCACCTTCCCCCGCCTTGTCCCAGAAAGGCATACAGTTCCCTCCCAAAATATGTCTCTGCTCACCATTTACCCTGATCTGCCCCCGCTGGTGTGAGTAACCCCCCCACCAACCCCAGACTAAGGCAAACCACTAACTCTGCTCGCACCCCCTACAGGGCTTCACCTCCCACCTTGTGTCACCCCTGCAGAGTGGAGCTCTCCCCTGGTCCATCACCTTCCATCCATAAGAAATAAACGTGGATACTTCAGAGAGGAGAGTATAAATACTAGGAATCCAACTGGCATTTCGAAAAAATGCGCTGAAAAAATTCAAATGAATTTCAAAGACGAGGTTTCTGAACTGGAATTTATCAGAGTCAGCATTGTGGGAGTAAAAGCAGCGAAAATTAGACCTGGAAAGTGAAACGATTCAGAGATTGAAAATTTTAGCGAAAAATGATTCGTATCTAGAATTCCAGCTATAAGAAATAATATGAAGAAACTAATGGGAGTCTATAGGAAAAATTTAGGAATTAAATCCTCCTGAATTTTTGGCAGGGAAGTTTAGGCATATAAAAATACCTTATATGTTAATTATATGTTAATTATATGTTAATTAGACAAGAAATTTCAGATTTTAAGGATAAGAAAGATCAAGAATGTAATGAGACTTTAGTTTGGATATTAGTTAGAGAAAGTAGTTAGGGTCGTAATGGAATCGTAGCTTGTATATTAGTTTGAGAAAAGTAGTTAGGATCTTAATGGATCGTCGTGAAATAATGTTATTTAAGGTCGGATTGGATGATTAGATCATACCTCAATATTGATGATGATGATGATGATGATGATGATGATGATAATGGTGATGATGATAACCGCGATGACAGTGTCGATAATGATGATGATGGTGATGATGATGACGGCGATGATAAAGCCGAAGATGATGACGATGACGATCATGATGGTGATGACAGTAACTGATGATTACCCTTGATGTTGCTGCTACCGCTACTGGCTTTTGATGCTGCTGCTGCTGATGATGATAATGACGCAGCACCTATCTCCTTAGTCTTCACCTTTTGCAACTCACGATGTCGCATTGTCCGCACAACTCTTCGCTTACAATTGTCTTCTGTATGTCGTCTCGGCTAACGTCCTGAACGTTGCCATGAAGATCCCGCTCATGAGCAGGAGCGCCTTCGACCCCAAGAACCTGTCGCAACGATTCTGGCGCACCACACTTAGAATGCGATATCCTATACTTCTTTATCTCCCTCCTATCGCGTCGCCACGTGGAGGGCGATCAGATACGAGAGCACCACGTCACACTCTACCAACGCGTCAACGCATTCGTCGTGCCAGGTGGCACGAGCGCTCCTGCATCGATCCAGTGCTGATGGCCGCATGAGATTGCGGGCAGCAGAACACACTTGCGGAGTGACCGGGGCGCAGCGCTCCCGGTAGCGTTGCGCCGGAGCTCGTCCTGAGCTTGGAAGGGTCGCAATCATTGTATCTTGCGATTTCTGAATCTGCTCGACAACAAACTTTATGCTGCCATGAGCTCCAATGAGTCCGTTTTCAAGTAGAAGGAAGTCCAACGCAGATTTGGGTTTCCTACCAAGATGCAGCTGGTTGAGAGACTTACCGATAGTACTCTGCACAACCTTGTTGTACAAGCTGCGATGAGAGAAAAATTTTCATCCCAGTCATCGTGATTCGGCTTGATGTAATGCCTAAGCAAATGTTGTAGCACTTGGTTCATCTAGTCTGCCTAGCCGTTAGTTTCATGATGATTTCCTGAAGTTATTTGCAGTTGCGAACCCATTTGCTCGGCCATTCTATTCTATAACTCGCTTGTAGATCGGACATCTGTCGCATCTTTGTCACTAAGCCGCCAGTACCTTTCCTATATGCCGGCCGCAGACCCTGCTCGCCAAGCATTTGGGATGTACTAGGTCGGCACGTGTGCCCGAGTGGGCGATTGTTTTTTGCGTGGGAGAGGTGTTGGCGGTTTAACTATAGACTTTGAGAATCTTAAATCATGTACTACCCTGTTGTCCATAACAATTCAAATTGTTCAACAACATGATCAATTTTCACAGTCTTAGGCAAAGCGACTAATCTAGTGTACTTGGAGTACTGGTCTACCAATATAATGAAGATATGCCTCTTACCACTCTTAGACTTGTTGTTCACGAGGGTGTCCATAAAGTTCATGGACAAGTTTTGCCCAGGTCCAGCAGGAATAGGCCGCAACGACTTTACACGCCCTAGAAGAGTTAGTGTCCTTGTTTTTTCACGCTGATAAACTTGGCATGTTTCCGCGTACTTTTTAGTGTCATTTAGCATTATGATAGTAGGCCACCAGAATCTCTACATTATGTTCGTTGAAATCTCTTGTAGCCGAAGTGACCGGTAGCATCATGATACTCATCTAAAAATAAATTGCGCAAAGACTCTCGATCTGGTATACAAAGTCATTTATTCCCAGCCTTTTCAAGTAACAGCAAGGTATTCACCATGATCACCAACTCAAATAATATGGCCTTGTCTTTGGCCTCGAGCTTGCGGTTGATGTCGGACATCAACGGATCTTCCCTGTAGGCATCCACCAATTCTAGAGTAACATCGTTAGATAGCCCAAACTCAGTCACCAACCACTCAGGTAACTGGCTCACCTAAGTAGAGCATCCGCAACCTTGTTGAATTCACCGTTGATAGTTTGTCTGGGGGGGAACTAGAATGGGCGGATGGAAAGAAGAATGGGGATTTTCAACAGACGGAAGATGTCGGGTAGGGTGAGTAGGTTAGGAGGACGATGCTGGGACGACATAGGCCAGAGCTGGAGCTTTGCTCTGTGACCCAGGGGGAGCTCGAGGCCTATGGAGTTACGCCGAGGGTGGGAAGGCGTAACCAGATCGTCCAACGTAGTCCGCGCCGAGGTTTGGACCCTGTAACCTGCTTAAGGGTTTGCCGCTAAAGGAATTGTCGACGGAGGAAGGCACTTCCTGTCCGTCAGAACTAGGTTGGTCGGTACTGGGGAGGGTTGTGGTGCCCTGTTACCCTAGCAGTTGGGGGTACGAGGACTGAAAGCCGGGACCGACGGTCCGCTTGTTGAAAGGGGGATGAATTCTAGGATAGTTGGTATTAATTTCTAGTTTCAACCCCCTGTTCTGAATTCTTTTGTGGTTGGCCGTTAGGGGGATTTGAGAATGTTTAGGATTTTGGGGCCTCTATCAACTTTTCCTAGGCTACTTTGAAGTTGTTATACTCAGCAACTTGCGGCTGTTCGATGCCAGAACGACGCTGGTCGGTGCTGGGGTGTTGCCCTGTAACCTGTTGACACAGGAGCGTGAGGTCTGGTAGAGAGATCTGGGGATGCTTTGGGGTGGGCATCTCACGGAACAACTTAGGTTTGCTGCTGGGACGACGCTGGCCAGATCTGGGGCGAGTTGTGTTGCCCTGTAACCCAGCAGGAAGTGGGGGTGTGAGGCGTGGAAGAGCTCGGCAGGGAGTAAGACAACTTTGAGGAACTCTGGAAGGGCTGGTTAGGGAGCTCGAGATTCTTTGGCGCTTCTTTTACGACCCCGGCGGCCTATTCTAAAAAGAAACAAGGAGAGTGGGAGAAGGAGATGGTGGGATATCATGCGTCCTATTAGTGAGGGGGCTAGCTGGTAGGATTGGAATAGGGTATAGCGGCAGTAGAGATGGTGGCTCTGCTGCAGTAAGTCTTGCCGGAGTGAGGAACCGAGGATTGATGGGGGGGGGGGGTTCTGAGTTGGATTCTGAATCCTGCATATTCTTGAAGCCTGTTGTAGTCATTTCCTAAGTAGCTCCAACTTTCTGAGCCAAAAAAAAACGAGGCCAGGGGGGAGATGGTGGGATATCACGCGTCCTACTAGTGAGGGGGCTAGCTGGTAGGATGGGAATAGGGTATAGCAGCAGCGGAGATGGTGGCTCTGCTGCAGTAAGTCTCGCCGGAGTGAGGTGAAGTGGATGGATGGGGGGGTCTTCTAAGTAGTTTTCTGAGTTCAGTTCATATTCTGAAGTTTGACGTGGTCTTTTTCTAAGTAGCTCCAATGTTTTCTGAAAAAAACGTTTTCTGAACGTACTCGTTATGGGACGCTGGGCCCAGTTCCCAGTTTGTGTCAATTTGTGAAGATATGGTTGTATCTATGGGACGCTGGACCCGGCTTCCAGCAGGTGGTGCTCCCCACCAATAGATGGAGCTTGTTTTTTTGTGAAAAAAAAAAAAAAGAGGTGCTCTAACTTAAAGGAGTCTACTAGGCGGAAGCCATTCTGATCAATGACTTACAGTCCACCTGTTGAGAGCATCAAAGAGTGTGGTTTGCATCTTGTTTCATCGGAGCATCTCATGGTCAGATCTGACAATGAAGTCTCAGCCCGAGAGATAGTGCTTTGCAAAGGGCGTAGAGCTCACGCTCATACGTGGACTTGGCTAATTTCTGACAGAGCATCTTCTTACTCATGTACTCAATAGGCCTTAATTTTTTCCCTTTCTGCTTTAAATTTTGGAGAACCTCACATATGCCGTATAGGCTTGCACTGGGCATCACAAGGAATGACGTCTCAGGACCAGGAAGACCTCATGATGTGTGAGAACATAGTACTGCAGTTGCGTGAAGCTTCTCTCACATTCGCTCATTCACTCCCATGGAGTGTCAAGGCATGTCAGTCAAGCGGCCTGCAGTTGTACTAAAATCTGTAACAAACGGGTGGTAGTAAGACCTCGTCCCCAAAAAAGATCTCCCCTCAGTCACAGACTGAGGTTATGGCCACTCCCACGTACTAGCAACATTTACATCTTCAGGCCTTAACCCATCCGAAGAGATTTCATGACCCAAGTACAAGATTTTGCCAAAACAAAACAAACAAAAAACAAAAAAAAACTCACATTTCGTCAAGTTAATCTTTTATTGTTATTTTGCCGATGGAGATGGAGCATGATGCCAACGTGTTGCCAGGGGTATAGCTGCGATGGGAGGAGTGTCTGTGGGGAGAGGAGGGGGCGAG
>BFEA01000956.1:192811-210155 GCA_003427395.1 Chara braunii | reverse complement strand
CTGGCCACAAGCTAGTTCCATCGATAGGATGAGCGAAATCGAATGAATCGTCCGCTAGAACATCGAAATATACACTACTGCATGCGAGCGCGTGTATGTGTGTGTGTGCACGTGTGGTGGGTGGCAGGGGGGTGGGCGACCCTCCCCCACCAATCAATCAATCAATCAACGAAAAAAAGAAAAGAAAAGCAAAATCGAATGAATCTTCCGCTAGAACATGGAAATATACAGTACTACGTGTGTGTCTGTGTATGCGTGTGTGTGTGTGTGGACGCGCGTGTGGTTGGCAGTTCTGTGTGTCTGTCTGTCTGTCTGCCTGTCTGTCTTGCTGTCTGTCTTTCTGTCTGTCTGTCTGTCTGTCTGTCTGTCTGTCTGTCTGTCTGTCTGTCATCCGTTCTCCCTCTCTCTCTCATCCGTTCCTGGGCGCCAATAGCGCTAGGTTCGGCGGTCGTTGGCAGCTGCCACCCGTTTTTAGAAACGAACGGGTGCAGCTGCACACTGCTACAACAATGGGGGGGGGGGGGAACTAAAGAAGAACAATAAAAAAAATACAAAATCTAAAAGAAAATCTGAAAAACCTTAGCTGAAACCGTTGCTCGCTCGTGACGGGCGCCTGCTTCAATTCTGGGGCATGGTCCCATTAGCAGTGGGATAGGAGCGTGGCCTATCCAGTGTGACACTGAGTGGCAGCGGCCAGACACGTTCATTACGAATTTCTGGGCTGAGAAAACAGGAAAAAGGCAAAAAAAAAAAAAAGAAGCAGAGACCTGCCACCGGAATCACGGCAGAGTGCTTCCCAGCCATCAGATCACAAATGATCTGATGGTGGTGGTTGCAAAAACAGTGAACAAAGTAACCGCCACATTTTTTTTGGAATAAAATCGACTTCTGTCAGAAGTGATCCTGACACCCTCCATATACTCCGTGATTGAAGGAGGGCTCTACCCAATGAGATAATTGCACAACAGCAAGTAAAATGCTGAAAATCTTGCTGATACAGGCCCTACAGGGTCGGTACCTCCCCCCCAACACCCCCCCCCTCGGCCCCCAGACCCTACCGGCCTGGTACCGCCCCCAGAACCAACACATTCGCAGGCCGAAAAAACCCGTTCGTGCGAACGTGTTCGGTTCCCGTTCGGGCGAATGCCCGAACGTGTTCGGATGTTTGGGAAACCTCCGAACACGTTCGCTGTGCTACGCAGACAGGGACATTGGTTGATTTGCTTTCTTCAGTGGTAGTTTTGTGGATAGAGTTTGTGGTGTGCAGCGGTCCATTTTTTGGGCTTGACCGGTGATGTGTCGCCCTAAATCAGGACCGCGGAATTGTTTTTGTAAGGGATGCCAGGCCCGATTCCTGGCGCTGAAATATAAGGGACGCCGGGCCCGGTTCCTGTTTTTTTTCATTTAAAAAAAAGGAAAAAAAGGAGAACTACCGGAATTGAGGCTTTGCCTGGTGCGCCGCTCCATCTATTGGTGGGGTCTCCAGTTATTTGCCCATGATTGACAATATTGAATGAAAATTCTCAGGGTAAGTTATGTTCCACTCTTCTAGACGACCCACTGCATGTGCTACATGATTCCTTTCGACATAGTCGTCTATGGGGTCGCCGAGTAAGGTACTAGAAGTCTAGAACCTCTCCAAGGCTTGGGGTTGGAAGTACACCCCTAGTTGCTTGCTCATTGGCAAATAATTATTATGGAATGAATGTTTTGGAGCTAAGTTATGTTACATCTTACCAATGCGCTGCCGTATGCCCACAATATTTTCCCCATCGGCAAATCGAATGAACGTTTCGGAGGGCCTGGCACGTTATGTTCCACTCGTAGACCAATGCGCTAGTACATGATCCCTTTTGAAGTAGCGGAATGATTATTTCCCGCCTCCCTTCCTGTGCATGCTTTTTCTTCGTGACCGGGACCCTTCTTTTGTTTTCCTTTTTTTTTTTTCTTTTTTTTTTTCTCTTTTTTTCTTTTCTTTTTGCAGAAACAACTTGCTTCACTGCTAGAGGTGCTGATATGAGCAGACACCGCTAGCACTTTCAGGGGCCTCCATCTATTGGTGGGGAGCTTCACCTGCTGTTGCTCTCAGATTGTGGACAGCTCAGACGGCCTAAACAGTGCAGCAACGCATGTAGGTTCTGGAGAGAAATTCTACAGTCTATGTGCCTGGCCACACCTTGGTGAGTGTGGAGGGGAAAAAAAAAAACAAAAAAAAGAAGGGAAACATAAGTAGTGGAAGATAGAACGCGCACCTGCAGCTTCCTTTTTTTTTTTCCCCCCATAAAAAGCCCAGGTTGTTGTAGAGGTGGGATACTAGACCAATGACAGGTACCCACAGTACTCTCCCACTGCAGTGTCCTTTCTAGGCTTATATGAAATTATGTGTGTTTGGCAGGGATACCTCACTCACTTGCTCATCCTTGCTGTGCTGGCCATCAATCTGACCTTCCATATGGCTGCCACTGCCTGCCAGAGATGGGTTGCATGTCACCAGGCTGAGCTATGTGGCCTTGACCCATTGAGAGTCCTGTGCAGGCCTCACCACTTGCCTCTGCTCTGCTTTTGCAAGAGATCATTTATATAATAGTAGTATGCTCTGTTGTCAGAGCATGCAGGAAATCTGAATAAAATTATTTTATTTTATTCTGATTGCATCTGGGTTTGAAGTTGGGGTCTGCATTTCAGTGACTGGCCTCTACAACACCTTGGACTTTTGAAAAAAAAAAAGAAAAAAAAGTTGGGGTCTGCATTTCAACAGTTGGGGGGTGTAGTACCAAGTGAGCTAGGCTCCTTTGAATGCAGGACATCCCGGGCCCTCTTCAGTTTTTTTTTCTTTTTTTTCTTTTTTTTAAAAGTAATCCATATTCTTCTCTCAATCTTCTTTTGTATATATTCTATCTCATCCTCTCACTACTCTATGTATAGTATGGGGGAACATCAACCCAACCTCAGCTGGAACTCTCCCCAGCCCACGGGGTAGGTTTGCAGCACAGCAGTGGTGCGAGAGCAAGGCTTGTATCAGCCTCTCATCACAATGATGCAGGCTGATATGGCAAGAGGGGAAAGGGGGGGGGGGGGAAGAAAAGGAAGAAAAGTAAGAAAAGGAACCAGAGTATGATCACTGGAGGCCTGGGGGCCATCACTGCAAAATCAGGGCAAAATTTTGTGATGTCCCTACGCATCCTGGGACCAGTTGCTTCCCTCTTCTTTTTTTTTTTTTTTTTTTTTTTTGTGTGTGTGTGGGGGGGGGATAGTAGTTGCTTCTCTTGCAATGTGCCTGACAGTGTATGGGTGCCTTGTGATTTGTGGACATTCCTTAAAATGTGACGGCATTTCTGTGAAAAAAAACGAAAAGAAGGAATCTTATCCCATTTGCAAGAGAGAGAGAGCCTCAGATGACCAAGGTCTGAAATGGGGGTGGAACATTGTACACCAGGTCCAACCCAGCTTCATGCATGGGACCAGACTGTCCCAGGTCTAATCCAGATCCTACCAAGGTCCCCACTGGACCAAACGGACATTCCACTGGACCAAACGGACCAAACGGACCAAACGGACCAAAAAAAAAAGCATGTACTGCATCCCACCGATGTCCCCACTAGACCAAACGGACATCCCGCTGGACCAAACGGATATCTCACTGGACCAAACGGATATCCCACTGGACGAACTGCCCAATTGACCAAACTGCCTCCTTAAATGGACCACAAGCCAGGTCTGGATTTGGGCGAAATGTTGGACACACTGCCCCAGTCACGGTTCCGATCCAGGACCAGAGTGTCCCAGGTCTGACCCCAGTGAACCAACATGTACCGCATCCTACCGAGGTCCCCACTGGACCAAACGGCCATCCCAGTGGACCAAACTGCACTCAACTGGACCAAACTGCCACCCCAACTGACCAAACTGTCACCCCAACGGATCAAACTGCCAACCAATTGGTCCAAACTGCCACCCAACTGGACCAAACTGCCACCCCAACTGGACCAAACTGTCACCCCAGTGGACCAAACTGACCAAATTGACAAAAATGACCAAACTGTCACCCCAACGGATCAAACTGCCAACCAATTGGACCAAACTGCCACCCAACTGGACCAAACTGCCACCCCAACTGGACCAAACTGTCACCCCAATGGACCACAACCTAGGTCTGGACTTGGGCGAAATGTTGGACACACTGCCCCAGTTCCCGTGTGAACTGGGTCTTCATGAGACCAAAGTGTATCACATCCAAAGTGTTGTGCCATATCCTGCCCAGGTCCACACTGGACCAAACTGCCAACTTACTGGACCAGGCTATTGAAGGCGCTGAAACAAGCTTTTGTTTTTTCCAGATCTTCTGATTTTCTGATGTTCCAATTGTAAAAATTCTTCACAAGTTGGCGCTGGTGGCAGGGGGCTGAGGTGGTTGCGATGGTGGGAGATAACACACTCTGCGGCGATGCCATTGGGCTAGCCTGCAGGGTCGAAATAGGGTACAGCAGCGGTGAAGATGGTGGTAAGAGTTGCCAGAGTAGGGCTGAGAGGGATTTTATGTGGGATATCTGCAACCAGTGCCTGAAGGAGCTGAGTGATCAGAACTACAGTTATGGTGCTGATTGGTGGCTTGTCTGGTATTTGCTGAAGTCTTGGGTCCCGGTGGTTTGCGAATAGATGAGGCCAGAACGATGCTGGTCGGTGCTGGGGCTTGGTCACGCTGCCCTGTAACTCGAGCTGTACGAGGGCAGAAGACCTGGTAGAGAGATCTGGGGAGTTGTTGAGGGTGGAAGGCACTCTAGTGTCTTTTGGTAAGCTGGTACCTAGTCGATGCTGTTTGTTTTTTTTTTTTTTTTTTTTTTTTTTTGAAAACACATGCTCCAGTCTATTCGTGGGGAGCAGCACGTGCTGGGAACGGGGCCCAGCATCCCATATCGAATTGTACAGATCATTGAGAACATGTGAGATCATTTGAGATACCGGAGCCAATACCCGGCTTCGGGTAAGAAGAGTCTGTGAACACGATATGATTCAGAAAGCATGGGGAAGATCATGAATATCTAATGACCTATTAAGGAACTACTCATGCAATAGGCTGCCACAGAGGTCCTACAAATGCTCAGAACCCTCAGGATCCCTTTCTGTTTTTTTTTTTTTTGGAACAATCAGAACCTCCCGGTTCTGGCTCCTGCCATTCTGGGTAACAAGCCTTTCTAAGACTTTCCAACACAGTCTTACGCCCTGCTGAGCTCTTCCAGGCCTCACGCCCCCACCCTGCCGGGTTACAGGGCAACACAACTCACCCCACCTCCGACCAGCGTCGTCCCAGCAGCAAACCTTGGCTGTCCCTTAGGATGCCCACCCCAAAGCATCCCCAGATCTCTCTACCAGGCCCTGCGCTCCTGCATCAGCAGGTTATAGGGCAACACCCCAGCACCGGCCAGCGTCGTTCTGGCATCGAACAGCCGCAGATCGCTAAGTATAACAGCTTCAAAACCGCCTAATATGGGTTGCTAAGAGTCCCTAGAGTCATAAGAACAACCAACCTATTTTCCACTATTCAGAGTCTACCAAGTCACTAGAATATGTGTGTCAAAAAGCCTCCCAAGCACAAATCATATAGGTGAAACCTATTCAATCCACCTACGACCACCACCAACATGGTTGTTTTCAGCACGAACCGAAGCTCTTCCAAGCCTCTTGCTCCCATCAGGTTAGGTTACAGAGTTGCACCACCTTGCTCCAGCACCGGCCAGCATTGCTCCAGTTACGCCCCCCGATGACCACTGAGACTGCCCCCGCAAACAGCCCCCCAGAGTTCTCTGCCAGACCTCATGGCCCCACTAAGCTGGGTCACAGAGTTGTGCCACCTGGCTCCGACTCCGGCCAGCGTTGCTCCAGCATCGGTCTTCGAGGGCCACCGAATTTCCAACCACCCTTCGCAGGATCACAGATGACTTGCCAGATAACACATATTCCTACATCCTCCTCGAGAGGCAAACCAAAAGGAAAGAAATAGTAAACTGGATGGTCACTGGAATATGTGTGCCAAAAAGCCTCGCAACCACAAATCAGATAGGAGAAACCAATTCAATCCACCCACGACCACCACCAACATGGCTGTTCTCAGCACAAACCGAATCTCTTCCAGGCCTCATGCTCCCATCAGGTTAGGTTACAGAGTTGCACCACCTTGCTCCAGCACCGGCCAGCATTGCTCCAGTTACGACCCCCGATGACCACTGAGACTGCCCCCGCAAACAGCCTCCCAGAGCTCTCTACCAGGCCTCACGCCCCCACTAGGCTGGGTCACATAGTTGCGCCACCTGGCTCCGGCTCTGGCCAGCGTTGCTCCAGCATCGGTCTTCGAGGGCCACCAAATTTTCAACCATCCTTCGCAGGATCACAGATGACTTGCCAGATAACCCTATTCCTACATCCTCCTCGAGAGGCAACTAGCTAAGTTTGCTAGAGTGGCGGGCGGTTCCTGGGGAGATATCCTCTCCCAGGCATATCCTGGCCTCGACAGGATTTTGTGATCTGAAGGGTATTTTGTCTCTCTTTTTTTGTGTCCCCCTTTTTTGTGTCCCCTTTTCTCTTTTTTGGGGATTTTTCCTTCTTTATTATTTCTCATCATTATTATTTTTTCTGTCTCCGCTGTCCCCGTGGGGTTGGGCACGTATTTTTCTTAGCTGAGGAGGAATTCCCGGAATTAAGTAGGAAGTAAAAAAGAGCGGGAAGGACCAAAAAATTGTTTTTTGTTTTTTGTTTTTTGTTTTTTGGATTTTTGCCCGTTCGTTTGAATTTTCGAAACCGACGCTGGGTAAGGTCTGATTTAGTAATAGTTGTTGGTCTTCCTAGTCTTTTAGTGCAGCGCCAGAGCTCAACAAAGCATATTTTAAGATTTTGCTGTTTACTAGTTTTGAGATTGAGGTTACAGAGGATGATGATTAAGGGAAGGGCAGAGTTTTTGTACTACAGTTAGTGAGAACTTTAGATGTTCCGGAAGGGCCAGAGGTTTGCACGATTTTATGGAGGAGATTAGTAGGCACAGAAGGAGCGGATCACCTAGGAGTAGAGTGTGTGGTGACTAAGTAGTTCTGGGATAGTGTAGTGGATGAGCAGGTTCGGGTTACGAGCTTTGAAGTACGCAATATTTCAGGGTTCGAGGAACAGGTCTATCACATCACTTTACGTTGCCAGGACTAGTTGGTAGTCGTTGTGAGAAAGCCCCCTGATGAGATCGCCGTATCACGCCGGCGACGAAACGCGTCGGGGCGACGCGTGTACTGAAACTTTATTGCTGAATCCTACTGGTCTTGTTGTGGCGTTGTGCTGAGCTTTTGAGTGTAATGATATCGTTGTCGTTCTTATCCTCGGCGTGCATGTTTTCTCCTCGTGTTGTCGTCTTACCTCTTTGATCTCTTATAGCGTGGCAACCGGTATGTGTAGACATGAGCTCGGTGGCTTCGTATGTGTCATTTCTGGCACCTTGGTTTTTTTCTGAAGCGGAGTTTTTTTGACGATCGCTCCCTGCTTGAGGCGCACTAGTACGTGCTCGCTCCTGCATGATTGACAGGACGAAGGACGTCGGAAGGTTTATCTTCCGGAAGCGTCTCGGGCCAGATTGATGATCTGCGCAGCGTGACCGTCTTCGCGGATCGGAATGAAAATAGGGAGAATACCATGTATGCGCTGGTGTAAGATGATAGGAGCGGTAGCGACAACTTTGATTTGCGGATGTGCGTTAGTTCAGGGTATGAGTGGATATGTCGGTGGATGGAGTTGGCGCCTAGAAGCTCAAGTTTTTATCCTGCTCAAACTTAGTTAGGGGGGATGTCGGGGAGCAACTTTAGGGATATTGAATTAGACAGGCAATGGTTAGAGCTGTAGAGGTTAATCCAGTATCATCTTACACCTTTAGTATTCATAGTGTTGGAGCGTCCGAATTCGACGACGAAAGAAGAAGTGATCTTAGTCCTTGAGGATATTTTAGGTAGGGTGTTTAGCATTGGCTGTATAGTAAGAGATAGGAGAAGGAGAAGAAGGAGGGAATTAGCAAGGAGGACGGATGGCTAACCAATTGCCATATAATGGGATGCCTCAGCAAGGTTACGGGGGCGTGAATCCTGGAGGGCCGGTCAACCAGCCCGGGGTAGTGATGTGCTACCTGTGGGGAAAAGTCGGGCACTATGCCCGGAATTGTTGGAGTGCAGGTAGAGGAAGACCCCAGTTTAATCAGCCCCCAACCCCTGGACCGACGCAGATCGACGAAGAAACGACGGAAACGAAGGAGTATTTCCGGAAGAAGATCCGCAAGCAGAAATTAGAAGAAGAAAGAATGGAGAAGGAGTTGGAGAATAGGAGGAAGAAAGAATAGGAAGAGAGGAGAGAAGCAGATAGGCTCAGAGAGACCGATGCTCGGGAAGCTCGACTGGAGGCGAGACTGATACGTTTGCTCTCGCAGCATACGAAGACCACAAACAGATTATCGTTACCGATCAAGAAGAAATCACCTACCACTGAAGCAAGAATGCTGAAGGAGATTACTAGCTATCTGGATGAATCGGAGGATGAGAGCGAGGAGGTGAAGCAAGAAGCGGGTAGATTGATTGATGCGATCGAGAAAAGAAAAGGTAAGAAGAGGAGGGAGAATGTGGAGGTGAAAGTATCAAGAGCGCCTCGGAGGGGGACTCAACCGGCGCGATTTTGGTTGATGATTTGGGTGATGAGATGCGTACTCCTCCGAGCAGTCGTGGTGCGAATGACATTTTGGATTTCGCTTTGGATCTTCACCGGAAGTTCTCATCCAAGAAGGTTCCGGAGCTTAAAGATTTGTGCAACTCCGAAGGCATTGAGTGGACGAAACGCGATACAGTCATCGGGAAACTCGTGAAGTGCCGAATGAAATTGGCCTATGAAGGTGACGTGGCTCATCTCTCATTGTTAGGGGAAAGGTGATTTGTGCAAGATGGACTACTCACGCCTACTCATGAGAATGATGAAGATGCGTGGGGTAAGGTATGTGGAGCGGCAGCAGAACTTGAATTTTGTTTGCGAAGATATGATTCTACGGTTGTTCCTGTTAGCGGTCCTGCAAGGGAATTTTCCTTGGGCTAGGAAATGGCTTGGTTGGATAGATGCAGATAATGGCAAGTTGACTATCATTGAGGCCAGAGTGTATGTAATCGTAAGTCCATGGTGCCGACACAATTATGTTGGTTGTACCATACGGAGTATTGGAATTAGGTGGCGAGAACATGTAAAACGAGCCACGGAGGGGGATCTAGGTATTGCTCCTAAGTTGCACGCATGATTAAGGGCATTTGGTTGGGAAAAATATTTAGTTGTCCCGATAGCTGCCAATGTCACGGATCCAGTCAGGATTGAAATAGTTCTGATTGGAAGATATTGTCCTGCTTTGAACACGCACGGAAGAGGGTTGGCAGGTAAGAAGAAGAGAAGGAGAGGCAAGCGGGAAAGGGGGAAGATGGGGAATTTTGAGAAACCTTGGAAGCTGATCACGTTCAACGGGAATGTGTCAATTATAGATACGATCAGATCGTTAAATGTCGGGCGACAATTGGTTTCGAGCGGCGGTGAAATGTGGGCAGATAAGTTGAAGATAGTGAAAATGAAAGTGAGTGAATGCGTGATCTCGGCAGAAGGGGTGAGAAGGAAGATCAGGGATGCAAGGCGGGAACTTCAGGAAGGCGGAGTTTTTGTAATGATACGGATATGGGTGATTTCGCCAAGCGTGGAACACAGGCGATACGTACTACGGGACCTGCTACGCCTTCCGTGGAGGATCAGGGAGGTCTATAAAAAGAGTTCGGCTGAGCTTCTCGCGTTGTACCGGACGGCGGGCCTCTTCGGGCATGTGAAGACGAGGAACGTTCTCAAGTGCAGATTATCGAAGGTTATTCGAGTACGATTCGGGATCGAAGTGAGACGGAAACCATACGTCAAGTTGCCTCTTGCTTCGAATGTGCCCAGTAGAGAGGTCCGCACCGTAGCAGCTTCCGCCCTTGGCAACAACATTGACGATCCGCTCTTAGCTTCGTTCGTGGCGCAACGGGTGAAGGTAGTATTCATAAAGAGAGTGTCTGTGGCTACGATTATGCACAATCAGTGGAAATGCGCTGAAGTCAGCTTGTGTTTTTGTACTTGTGCTTTCTATGATCTTCCTAGGAGTGGTGGGCACGTAAAGGTTAGGCTGGATGAGATTCCTGGTTTCTCATCCTTTCTAAAGAACTCTAGGAACGTCACATCGGGGCACGACTTGTCGGTTGAGCACCTGCAACAATGCATCAAGGTATCGTTGAAGACGTGGATTCGTGGATCGGAGGCTGGTCTGGATAAATCAGATTTACTCCAGTGTTTGACTAAGCGGGAATTCGAGTTATCTCCAGCTATGACGGCCCAGGAGCCTTCACGTTGGATTAAGACTCTCGAGAGATTGGTGAGAGTGTCGATCGATCGAAATCCAGGAGCGACTTTGCTGATCTGCCCGGTTTTGTATTCACATGCGTGCAAGATGACATTTAACTACAATCAATGTTTTGAACATGTGAACGGATCAGAATCTTAGATAATGACGAAGATGAAAGGTGAGTATAGGTGGATGGGTCTAGAAGAGGTGGCGATGTGGGGATCATGAGGGAAGATTGGGCAGGCCTATGTCCTTCCCAAAGACAAGGATTTAGGGAGGTGGAGGCCGATTTCTGCAGCAGTGCACGACCCAGCAAGGTTAGTTGGGTTGAGGATAGGACGAGCGATAAGATATTTGCTCCTTGGACTGAATGCGAATGCTCATTTTGATCCATGGACGTGTTGAGAGAAAGAACGGAGCAAATACAAGATTATATGAGGAAGAAAGGAGGTGAGGTGGTCGCAAGAAGTTACGACATAAAGGACATGTTCGCCAAGTTATCACACGAAGCAGTTCTCGAGGCGGTACGCTGGTTGATTGGGTATCATATCCGTTGGGGATTTTTGGGCGTGCAGGTAAGCCAGAGGGGAAGAATCTGTTCCATGACCAGAGTGAGAAGGAAGCACGAAGGCTTCGTACTTCTAACGTTGGGTATGATCGAACGAGGAGTGCCGTATAAGCTGGGCAACATGTACGTGCGCTGTGCGGGCGAGTACCTGAAGCAGCAGTTTGGCATCCCTATGGGACAGAGTTCTAGCCCGGCGTTAGCTTGCTTGGTGTGTGCGAAGGCAAAGAGTGACTTCATGTGCAGTCTGGGGAGGGATGCGAGTTTGGTGAAAGGAGTTCGAATGATCGACGATGTTTCGATCTTCGTTTCCTGCAAGTTGCGAGACGATGGTTCGATGGAGAAAGCATCGCAGATCATTAGATGGTTCGAGAATTGTTATCATCACAACTTGAAGTTAGTAAGAAAGGATGAAGGAAATAATTCGTTTGATTTCCTGGGCACTCGCCTCGTGGTATCAGTTGATCCCATAGAGGTGCACGTCTTCCCTCGTTCGAGGAACCAAAGCTCACTGTTGAAGGATGGATTGATTCGGGTACACTCCATGCAGGACTTCTCTTCATTCACAAGGAAGGCAACGAAGAAAGCAACTTTGTATGCGAGTTTTCTGAGGTTTCGTAGGCTTGGGACGTCTGAAGAAGTGGTGGTAGCGGCAATTACGACTACTGTTTTGGAAGCTCGGCTCCGGGATTACCCCCTGGACATCTCTCTCGGATCTCTAGCTAAGTTTGCTAGAGTGGTAGGCGGTTCCTG
The DNA here is from genome assembly GCA_003427395.1 of Chara braunii. Classification (NCBI taxonomy): domain Eukaryota; kingdom Viridiplantae; phylum Streptophyta; class Charophyceae; order Charales; family Characeae; genus Chara; species Chara braunii. Next base: position 198,426 of record BFEA01000956.1, on the reverse strand, counting down.
GGGAGATATCCTCTTCCGGGCATACCCCGGCCTCGACAGGATTTCGTGACCAGAAGGGTATTTTGTCTCTCTTTTTTTTTGTCCCCCTTTTTTGTGTCCCCTTTTCTCTTTTTTGGGGATTTTTCCTTCTTTATTATTTCTCATCATTATTATTTTTTCTGTCTCCGCTCTCCCCGTGGGGTTGCGGGCATTTGTTGTTCCTGGGTTTGAATCGACGACCAGTTTTCGGGCTTTTGCGACTAGCTGTATTCGATCTGTTGATCTGTTCTAGCAGGCGTACGTTTTGTACTTCTTTGGGACCGTAGTCTCGTGCTGTGGACCTTTTTTGTAGCCACTTGTTTTTGAACTATTGACCCTTCAGTAGGAGTTTTCGAGCTATGTTTCGGAAGTACCTTACGGTAGAAGCGTCTAGATGAGTGTGTAGACCTTGCGACACCTGTTTTGGTACTTACCTGTTGTGGCCTCCATGGCCTTCGAGACGTAGCACGCGGCACGGTTGACCTTGTATAAATATAGTAGGTACGTCTGTTTTCTCATCTTGCGCTAGGTAGCGAGACCCCTGATGAAGCCAGACAGGTGACCAGCAGAAACATGGTGTTGGGTACTTTCACCTGACATTGCTGCACTCATTGTTATATCTTTCGAATCATACCTGCGCTCGGTTCTTCTTTGTCTTGTCTTGAGTAGTATACCATTGTGTATGCTGCTTCTGTGTGTGTTTGAACATGTTTTTGTTTGAATGCATGACTGGTGTTCATTTCATTAGTCCGTGCACGAACCGAAGTAGCAATCATACTACAGATGTGTGAATGCGTTCTTCCCCATCGCTTCTATCGTTTTCTATTTTCTATCTTCGTCAATAGTATTGTCGACACTAGTAGACACTACCGTCAGTAGGACTCATCCGATAGTTTGCTACCTCGTTTTTTCTGTTTCGTTTTCTTGGTTATACGTATTCTTTCGATGGAGCGACCGCTGTGCCATTATTGTAGGCGCCCAGGCCATTTCACTCGCGACTGTCGCACGCGTATGAGAGATATGGATCAGCAAGCCAGACAGGCTGGCGGGAACCAAGCGTCTACGTCTGCATCAGCCCCGGGACCGTCGGCATCGGGTGCTATTGTTCCTTATCAAGCCCTGTCGAACGACGTGAGGAATGACCAAACACATGGAAGTAGTGGAGGTGGTTACAATGGAGGTTATGGAGGCAGATATGGAGGTTCTGGCGGGTATGGAAATTACCGACGACCGTGGTATTCGCAACCGAGTGATAAGAACGACAAGGTAGACAAGATGCGGAGTTGGATGTCTGAGGAGATCCAAGAAAGACAGCGATTGAAAAGGGAGAAGGAGGAATGCAAGAGGAAGGAGAAGGAGGATAAACGAAAGAAAGAGGCGGAAGGAAAGCGACTTGCTGAGATCAAGGACAAGGAGGATTTCAAGGCGAGCATCGGGAAGATGGTTGAGACGCGAATGCGTAGTGTGTGTGAGGAGGTATTAGGCATGAAGACGGTTCAAGGGGAACAACCTGCTATCGTTATGGCTGCCCAAATCAGAAGACGAGCTGATGTTGATAGTCAAAAGGCCTTGGAAACGGATGCGTTGCAATCGAAAGAAGAGGAAATTGCACGACTGAAGAAGGCGGTAGCTGACTTGCAGAGACTTTCATGTCAATCTCAGGTCACTCCACAAGAGCAAGAGTTGGCTGCTTTGCGGACGGACAACCAGCACCTGATCCAGGATGTCATTGCCCTGAAAGAGCAGTTCGGAGAGCTTGTTAAGGTAACCAAGCCGAGTGTGAATATGGCGGGTGGGGCTTCTGCACCTGCAAAAGAAAAAGGCAAAGCTATATGCACTCCCACTGCAGGTGACTATATCAAGCTATCTGACGCATACAGGAGATTAAGCGATGATAAGGATATGGCGGAGAGGGAGGTCCAAGCATTGAAAGAAAGGATTAACAGGATTGGGTCAACTTCGGGTACTCCTACAAGGGTGAAAAGGAAGAGGATTTCGCGGAAAAGCATCTCGCCGCCTTCGAATCTGCGTATCAGACTGAGTAAGGTTGCGAGTCCAGTTAAGATGGGGGAGAGAAAGCATGAGGATGTGAAGTTTGTTAAGCTGAAGAATGAAACACGAGAGGAATCGGATTTCAACAAAAGGGTGTGTACTGAACTGTCCAAGTTGAAGAAGAAGGAAATTGAGAAGTTGTGTGCTATAGAGAATTTGGAGTATGTTACTGTTAAGTCATCGGCGGCTGCTATCGCTGATGTCTACACGGATGGAGCTTTCAGGAAGGTAAGTGATAATACTGAAAAAAACGAGGATCTAAAGAGTCCGAGGATTTGGCTGGTAGTAGTGGAAAGGACGGTGATGAGGAGGACACGGATGGTGGTTGTTAGGATCTGTCACCGAGCGTCGGTCAACTAAGCAATCTGGCCTTAGCATGTAGAGATGCACGCGAGAATCCCAAATTACAGCGAGATTGCAGGATTGATGGTGTTTTTCGACTTACGATGATTTTTCTTATTCTTCTTCGGCAATTTCCTTGGTGTGATAAGCTTATCCCTTTTCAACGCTAGTTATTCTCGGTTGGTTACGACTTCACTTCGTGCCCTTGGCCTTTGGTTTATGTTCTGGTTTCCCCGTGGTGCAAGCACATGTATGTCGGCTGCTCTTCTCGATCATTGAATTATAGATGGAATGAGCATCTTTATCGATTGAACTCAGCATATAATGCTAATACGAGGAATCATCAGTTGTATAGGTAGTTGCGACGTGAAAGGGTCAGCAGATATGTGGCGATACCGATTGCTGTTACAGACTTAGAACAATTGCTCTGCATCGAATCTTATTTTATTCGTACGTTTAACCCTTTTTTGAATTCGACCTCAGCGCTAGGAAGAAGACGAGAGAGAAGAAAGAAGAGGCTTGGGAAGCATGAGAGGCAACGGGAAAAGAATAGTGGTGGGTTGAGAGATCGTCACGACATTACGGAAGTCAAGACCTTCGTTCAATTCTGTTATGAGGATGGTAGAGTATCCACTAGCCTTTGAGTTATTCTCGACAGATGTTTTCAATTGCATATATTATTGAAAAAGTGACGGTAAAATGTCTTGGTGGTGATGTGTTGACTGAGAAGTGGAAAGTTTTGAAGTGGTGTTATGAATCTTCCGTAGTACGGATTAGTGATAGGGTCGAACTCCTTAGACATTGTAGGAAGTTGCTGGTTTCTGGAGCTATTCTAACCTTTGAGGCTATCTCAAAATTCTGTTCGCGATTTAAAAAGTTAAAGAGTAGTCTGGTTAAGCTTCTGAGCAACCCTTCCGCATGTAGGAAACTTTATCTTGAGCCGCTGGATAGGCTTGTACGTTTTTACAATTGTGTCCGATGCTTCTCGAAGAAAGGAAGTCGAGCGAAACTTAGAGCGACTATAGCTCGGGTAATCAAGAGTAAGTTTTCCATTAGGATTATGATTAGACCTACTGTTAGGATTCCTTTTGAGTCCACTCTGTCCAAGAAACGACTTCGCGATGTTTGGCTTTCTACCGTACGACGATCTTCTATTCGGGAACCATTGAAGGCAATTGCTTGCAGGAAGTTGAGGATCGTCTGGTATAAGAACAGATCCGTTGGTGACCTTCTTCATAATTTTAGATTTTTTGCACGACTGCATGCATTTTATTGTGGTTGTCAACATCTGGATCTGCCGAGGAATGATGGGCATGTTTCGTTTAGGTTCAGTGAGGTAGAGTGGGTCCCGGGGTTTGCAAAAAACAGTAAAAACATTCTTTTCCCAGGTTTTGGAAGTAATCATGCTGCTCTCCGGAAATGTATACTTGACGGACTGAAGTGTGTCCAGGATGACACTAAAGTTTTATCTATTTCGGATGATGAACTGCGTAGTTGCTTCAATCGCCATGCAGGGCCGGGGACGATCACAGAAAATGGGTTGTCTCATGTTCAAGAGATTAAGAGGAGGCTAGAGGGTCTTGTCATATGCCCAATAGATCACAATTTGGGAGACTCATATGTGTGTTGTCCGACTATTTTCAAGCATGGCATGGAGACCTTGTTCATAAAAAATTCAGGGTTCACACCAGTTGATTTGGATGAGTCAAAGGTGATTGATGGCATATACCAGAGTTTTTCGACGGCTGGCCTGCAGCGACATGTTGCGTTTAATCGACAGGGCAAGGTTGGTAGGACATACTGTTTACCTAAGCATAAGAACACTGCGAAATGGCGGCGGATCTGTCCTTCCTTTTCGGATCCGTTAGTTCGACTTAGTCGGGTTATTTCTAAATCTGTTAATCTGTTGTTATGGAAGTTGCCTGAGGACTTGCATTTTAATCTGAGATGCCCCAGCGACATGATCGGTAGACTTGATTTTTTCAATCGCTCTATTAGCCATGACGAAGAGGTGGTCTCGTCCAGTTTTTACGTTAAGGAGATGTTTACTGTGTTGCCGTGTGCATCCATCATTAGAGCTGTGGAATGGCTGGTTAGTGTTTTTGAAGAGAATGATTATTCTGATGTTTTTGTGAAAAGAGGGGAAAATGTGCTACGATAGGCAGACGGAAAGAGGCTCCAACCGGTTACCGACAGATTAAGTTTTCTGTTCTATTGAGTATGGTAGCCTTTGACCTTGATAATACCTATGTGATGGCAATGGAGGCTTTGTTGCAGCAAAAAGTAGGTATACCCATGGGTAAGCCCTCTAGTCCTAGCCTTGCTTGTTTGTTATGTGCATTTAACGAGCATGAGTTCTTGGTTCATCTGGGTCGGGAGCGAAAATTCCTTTTCGGGGTGCGTTTTGTAGATGATGTATCAGTTTTTTCGAAGTATTTGAGAGGGTCACAATATGCAAGGATGATGGCAGTCAGTAGACTAGATAGGTTTAGGGAGTGTTACGATAAAAAATTGACAGTTGAACTTACCAGTGAATTTGATGCATGAGACTTTCTTGGGTGCGTCATCAAGGTGTTGTCTAATCCCTGTAAGGTTCTCTGCGCCGCAACTCATAAGAATGAGAGATTCATCATTGATCAGGGTATTGTTTTTCAGAACTTACAAGATTTCTCGTCTTACTCTGACAAACAGCAGAAGATGTCGGTCATTACTGCTTGCTTACATAGGGCAAAAACCCTTACAACGTTGCCAGGTGCAGAGGCCTGCTTTTTGTTCACGCTGAAAATGAAACTTCAAATCAGAGGGTTTCCGGACATTTACTTTGACCAGTGCCTGAGGAATTTTTCTGCCCGCATGAATAATTGCTGGGAGAATTGGGTATTATGTTTTACTAACTGGAAATCGGTCTTTTAATTGAGGTAAGGGCATGTGTTGCGGGCTTTTGTTGTTGTTCCTGGGTTTGAACCGACGACCAGTTTTTGGGCTTTGTGTTGCGGGCATTCGTTGTTCCTGGGTTTAAACCGACGACCAGTTTTTGGGCTTTTGCGACTAGCTGTATTCGATCTGTTGATCTGTTCTAGTGGGCGTACGTTTTGTACTTCTTTGGGATTGTAGCCACTTGTTTTTGAACTATTGACCCTTCAGTAGGAGTTTTCGAGCTATGTTTCGGAAGTACCTTACGGTAGAAGCGTCTAGATGAGTGT
>BFEA01000956.1:127240-138351 GCA_003427395.1 Chara braunii | reverse complement strand
AGAGAGAGAGAGAGAGAGAGAGAGAGAGAGAGAGAGAGAGAGAGAGAGAGAGAATCGACAAAGAGAGATAGTTAGAGAGAGAGTGAAGAGATAGAGAAAGGGAGATATAGAGAGAAAGATAGAGAAATAGAGAGATAGATAGGAGCCTAGCCCTTACACAGAAAGAGCTGGGTATCCGACAACAAATACGTTCATTTCCGTGTAGCCAAGATTCCACTCCTCGCACTTTGCTTCGTCCACATTCATCAGCCCGCAACCTCACCTCACTCTCATACACATGGCGCCCCAACCAACTTCCATCATTTCACCCTTTCGCCCAAGTGTCGTCACTCCATCGTCACACAGTCAGTGATCGCCTTAGCGAGAGAGAAATGCCACGTCAGCCCGTGATGTGACTCTCTAGAATCTTGCTGCGCTAGTGCGCGTGCGTTAAGCATGCCAAGTTTTCTTCCTCTATATGCTGATTTCCCCGTGTCATCTCCGCAACCTCACCTCACTCTCATACCCATGGCTCTCTCACCTACTTCCATCATTCCACTCTTTCGCCCAAAATGTCGACACTTCATCATCACACCCTCGGCGATCGACTTAACGATACATGCACATCTAAAGAGGTCTTCGTGAGCGTCAACTCGTTCTCAGAATCTTTCTCATTCATGGCCCATCTTCCACCCGCACACTGTCAGCCAGTTTGGGATGATTCTCAAGGTTCATCACCACTCATACCTCACAATGATTGATATGCCACTCAAACAAAACGATCATCCTGAGCTCGCATTCAGAATTTCTATACAATTAGACAGTTGAGATGGGTTACAGACTTACGAGTGCTTAACATCTTGCTTGCTGACTCACGCCTGATACAACTCACTCACTGGAATAATTGACAACTTAATCTGAAGCCCGACCAGGACATGGTCAATCTTGTATTGGCTCGAGCCCTTTCACAAAACCAGAGTAATGTTGACCTTCACTGCCACATTAGTGATGACAATCATCATTCGTTGCTTCCGCCATCACTCTCCATGCAATTTCACGGTTTCACTCCTCCCCTCTCCCGTCGTTGTGGATGATCTAATGAGATGTTCACGCGTCGTGCCGGGTTTCCGCGATGACAGTCATCATTCGTTGCTCCCTTCGTCGTTCGCCATGCAATTTCACCGTTTCACTCCTCCCCTCTCCCGTCGTTGTGAATGATCTAACGAGATGCTCACGCGCCGTGCCTGGTTTCCGCTCCGAGCCTGGTCAACACAAATGATCCTCCCAGCGCAATCTATCCCTCCCAATCTAGCCTCATTTGTCACCCCGACACTCTTAGTACTTCCTCCTAAGTAATCCACTTACTGTCGTTGTGGATGATTTAACGAGATGCTCACGCGTCGTGTCTGGTTTCCGCGATGACAGTCATCATTCGTTGCTCCCATCATCGCTCGCCATACAATTTCACCGTTTCACTACTCCCCTCTCCCGTCGTTGTGAATGATCTAACGAGATGCTCACGTGCCGTGCCTCGTTTCCGCTCCGACCCTGGTCAACACCGATGATCCTCCCAGCACAATCTATCCCTCCCAATCTCGCCTCGTTTGTTACCCCGACACTCTTAGTACTTTCTCCTAAGTATTCCACTTACGTCTCTACTTTAGACGATTCTGATTACATCCGCTGTTCTTCTCTCGACTTGGATTGACTACCTCCATTTCATTACTTATCATATTGAGGCAACTTTGTAATGATCATACTCACAGTAGGTATGACCAGCGCCGGGCACCGATGTCTTGATGAAAGCTTCGTTTTCCAATCTCGAAAATACCCACACTTCAGCACAAAACAGGGCGCTCTCCACAATCTCCCTCCGACAACAACTACGGTCATTGCCGTGTAGCCACGACTCCGCTCAAAACAGCTATGGCAAGGGAGCTAATCGCGTGGAACCCATCCTTCGTCGTCAGACGATGGACTTTGGGTCAGAGAGAAGTGCCACGTCAGCCCATGACGTGGCGCTCTCTAGAACCTTGCTGCGCTAGTGCGCGTGCATTAAGCGCGTCGATGCCCCCAGCAAGCCAACTGGCTGAGAGCAGATTAACCTTGCCTGGACCTCTTCTGATTATTGTTATATCTAGCTTTTTGGTGTTCTGAAATTTTGGCTGCATCTAGTAATCTTCCACTTTCGGGATATAGGACTTTAGAGATGGTTGAACCTGGACTGATATCTTCTGAGTTGCTCTGTCTGTTCTGTGCCCTTGGTTTGCCGATGCCAGAACGACGCTGGTCGAAGCTGGGGCGTTGCCCTGTAACCTGTAAATAGCAGGAGTGTGAGGCCTTGTAGAGAGATCTGGGGTTTGCTGAGGGTGGAAGGCATTCCAGTGGTGAACCGGGGGGGGCTACAAGGAGGCGAGAAGAGATCAGCTAAGGTTGATGTTGATTAGGGTGGTTTTGTCTCTAAGGTACAGTGTCCTGGTTCAGGGAGGGCTAGGAGTTGTACTGCGATTAGGAGGCCAGAATAGCTGATATAGCATAATCTTATATATATTTTTTCATATATTTGAATTATCATTCTCATTAGCTTCATTATCTCTGGTATCATCAGTATCATCATGGTCATCATTATAACTTATAACCATTTGAGGGACGCTGAGACCGGTTCTCAGCAGTTTTGGTTCTTTTCAAAAAAAAAGAAGGGTAAGTCGGCCGTTGCAGGGACATGCCGCAAATAAATGGATTTCAGAGGGGCATTTCGAAAATTTCCCCTTTGAGGCCTATAGACAGCTCGGCCGTGGCATACACAGGCACAAAAAAAAAAAAAAAAAAAAAAACCTCGAGTGGCCGTCTGATTTTGCCACTTCCAAACTTCCAACGGCTAGAAAGTGCCCAAAGCTGTAACAGTTCTGTGTCTGTTTTTGTAGTTTCTAACTGCCCTCCCTTGCCCCAGAACCACAGTGCCCTGTTACTGTTATTCCTTCCTGCGAATTCGGAACTGTGCAGCGGTCACCCGCGCAGTTTTTTCAACAGAAAAAAAGGAAAGTGCTAGTGTGAGTATATCCTTTTTTTTTTTTCTTTTTTTCTTTTTTTTGAAACTTCGTATATGGGAAACCTACTTAGCGAGGTGATAAGAGCATCCCCGGTAAGTAGGTCCCTGCGTTGAAGGCTCCATCTATTGGTGGAGAGCTGCACCTGCTGGAAACCGGGTCCAGCGTCCCTGTACAATGCTGCGAATGTATCTGCTGGAAATAGGGTCCAGCGTCCCTATGCAGAGATGTGTTGATAACTCCGCCTGCCTATGTATGCACGTGAAACAATATATGTCAGATGATGGGAGAACCCTATCCAGCTGATCAACAGTATCTCAAAAACAACCTGAGTCATCGAGTCCAATCTAACGAGGCCTGACTGCCTATCAATTACAGTCCATCAACTTGTACATTATGCGGGGTCTGTTACGTCATTGTTAACAGTAGCCCTGTGCTGCATGAGTTGCAGTTGAGGTTGTTTCTAGCTGTGCCTCTGGTCCCATAATGGCACGTATTGAGTGGGATATGATGAATGAAGCCCCTTACACCTGTCCTCCATCCAAGCACACCAACAAACCCATTTAACCCATTAACTCTATGGACGTCCCATGTTCCCACCCTCCAGTAGCCCAAAGAAAATCCAGTCGATTGGTATGGGGTGGCCTCAGCCGCCCCTTGTTCCCGCCCACCCATAAACCCATGTCATTGTGTGATCATGTCATTGTGTCGTCACAATGTCGCGTTGTCGTTGTATTGTCGTTCACAAATACTGTCTGAGTCTATCTGAGTCTGTCTCCACTGCTCTGGCAGCCATCCAGCTGTGAGGAACAATCTGTTGTCCGAGAATCTATGTGTAGTGGGGGCTGGGTACATCTTCTATCTCCAGGGAGAAATCCCCTCTGCTCTACCACCCGTGGGAAGTCCCTTCTTGACCGGCCTTCTGCGGTGGGATTGGGAAGCGGGTGTGGTCGGGAAGGGAGGGCATGGAGGGTAGTAGGGAGGGTAGTAGGACAGGATTGAGGGAGGGTTAGGGGGAGGGATTGGAAAGGTCCAAGAGAGAAAGAGGGTTAGGAACTGTCACTGACAGTCAATTGTGTCCCTTCGCACTATTTTTTTTATTGTTTTTTAATCCAGCTGCTGAACTCAGTTGGTTTAAGCCCAGGGTGTTGTAGAGGCCGGTTACTAGGCACACATTGATCGCCAGGAGCGGTCAGCCATGGTCGTCCTGAGGGAATGACTACCTTCCCATCCCATCCTCACGTCAATACTCCTAGTGCACCCCCTATCTCTACTATCCTACCTCAGTGTGACCAGCACTCAGGACCATTACCCCTACTTGGTATCGAGGGGAACTTGGACCGAACAGTAGTGAAAGGCACCAGGGCTAGCCATTACCCAGCCCTGTTGGTATTAACTCGGAAAGGCTCGCAAGTGGAATTCAAGAGGTCGTGGGTTCAATCTTGGCCTCATGTACCTTTGTGGGCAATCTTGGCGCCCGCCACCTAGAGATAGACCACTGGATCCCCCGATCGGCATTGAGCACGGTATGCTGACGTTCGTAGGGGAGGCAACCAAAAGTTGTTTTTGCCTATTTGAACTCCGGGGATGTTGATGTTGTGATGCGGTGCTTTCTTTGCCTATTTTGAACTAAAACTGTGACAGTTTCTGATATAAGTTTCTAAGTTCATGCGGGCATAAGAGTGTGATGTGGGTTGATCGAAAAAAAAGACACTGATGTGGGTTGATCGAAAAAAAAAGAGTGTGATGTGGGTTCGACCACTTGGTGGCCGCGGATTGAACAGAATCTGTTGGCCCCCCAATTTCCTAGATTTCAGTTGCCGGAAAGCCACACTGACATTCAGAACGAAGCGGAAAATGATGATGGCTTCCTATTGGCAACACAACGTTGCGATGTGTGGCGACAGAGATGCTCAGAGGAGTGGTCCCACTAGCAAAGGGCAGTGGGTTTAAATCTGGGCATGTTTGTGGAGAGGTGCGATCTATCTGCCTCTCTGCATCTCTGAGTAAAACGCATCCACATTCAGGTGCTTAATCCAATCCTCTTCACTAATGGCACCTGGCCCCAGGCCTACAGTCTTTCCCCCAACATGACACGCCTCTATTATGAATGTAGACAAGCTGTAGACAAGCTACACATCGGGTAGGACTCCCATGCAGTCAAAATGAGGGCACATTGTCTTTGGGGGAAGACGGTAGTGTTTTGGGACTAAGAGCTCAGAAACGCTCTCTTGTGCTCACACAGCATCGCTGCCTCGCAGGCCTAGTCTTGCACAAAATAGGGTCCAGCGATGACCACAATGACAATAATTGTATTTCGCTGTCAGGATGTCAGTTCTGACGGCAAGGAGATTACTGTGAGATTCTCTTTCCTCGTCCTTTACTCCCTTTGCCAGCAAAGGTCGACTTTTGGGATGTTCGGCCCCGTACCTATTGGCTCAAGTGTCAGGGAAGATACCCTGGCAAATGTGGGACAATAACTGTGTTTGCAGGTTCTTTTTTGTTTGTTTCAAACTTCAGATTTCGTAGTGTGTGCATGATTACCATGGCTGAGAGGCGACTTTTTTTTTGTTCTTCAGATGATCATTCTTTTCTTTCTATTATAAATGAAAGGGCCCGAAGCCTTACAAAGAGAAAGGTTCTCAGATCGAGTCTCTGAGAGACAGTCGGGTTACCATGTAGCACACGCAGGACATCGGGCCAGGCGATTATTTCTTCAATCTCAGACTGTAAATTTAGCATTAAGAAATATGCCCGATAATGCGTCACATCGTTGTCACAGCAGTCAAACATTCACCAGCTCAAAACTAACAGCCTGCTGGTGGGTCTCCTTGGGGAGGGGATCTCCACCCGTGCTGGATTGCCAAAAAAGGAACAAAAGAGCAAGCACAAAATGTGAGGCTTTAGACACTCCTTTGGGACACAATTCCAAGGATTTCGTCATAATTTCACCTGTCCTCGGAGATGAAATCGGAAATGGAAATGTGAAAACACTTCGAGGACAAATCCTCGGGCTCCGAGGGTATCCCATCCATTTCGTCGAGGATCCATGTTTCACGAAGAGGAGAGGGCATGCACGTAGTGGTTCTTTACAACCGAGAATCTGGATCGTGGCGGCCCCCTATTGGCTGAAAGACTCAACTTCACTGAAGCACAACTGATTTTTTTTTTTTTTACATGCCTCTTCAGCCGGCTTCATGGCCGTCTGATGAAACTGATGGTTTTTTTTTTTTTTTTTTTTTTTTTTTTTGAATAGAACAGACTTCCGACCAGAAAGACTGGGAAGACTAAAAACTCCCTCTTGCTCCTAGAGGAGGGGAATTTATGACCACACAGCCGAAGTTGAGTATCTACATGACAGCCGAAAGTACGTGCCGCACCACCTATGAGTGACCCTCAAATTATGTAGGCCAAAAGACCTCCCTTTTCGCACCCCCCACCCTTCAGTCAAAAATAAGAGAACCCAATTCACTATAATAAGTTGTTTTAGCCTTTTGGGGGCGTCGTTCGACACTCCTCGGGGCATCCTCGGGCTCCGAGGATGAATCCTCGGAAAAGTTTAGGGTTTTTGCCGTCTTCGTTCCACTCATCCTCGGAGCATCGGTTTTAGGACTCATCCTCGGAGCAATGTCAGAAAAATAAAAGGAAAAAAAAAAGAAAAAAAGTTGTACTTCAGGTTTTCAGCCAATAGCGTGCCGCCACGATCAGAATTCTCGGTTGTAACATCTCTCTACGTGCATGCCCTCTCCTCTCCGTGAAACACGGATCCTCGGGCTCCAAAGGACCTTGCGAGGTCCCTTGGAGCCGAGGACTAGTTGGCTGGGAGATCCTCGGAGCCCAAGGATTTGTCCTCGGAGTGTTTTCACATTTCTGTTCCGAAAATCGGCTCCGAGGACAGGTGGAACGACGACGGAATCCTCGGAATCGCGTCCCCGAGGAGTGTCGAACGACGCCCTAAGGGTCGGACCCCACTGCGGTGCGGATGGAAAAGACATGTGGCCACGAAAAGCGGGCAAGTCATTTTGGAAAGTCGGAAACTTTAAGTACTTTTTCTGGGAACCCATCGCAGAGGACAAAATGCGCCTCGAAAAGTCTTTGGAAATCAGTTGAGCCAATCGTTGGCTGTTTCTGTTGGCACTCTTTTGTTTTGTTCTTTTTTTCCTTTTTTTTTTTTTTTTTGTGGCACTCTTCATTGCTATTGGCTGCTGCCTCCCGCGAGACTTTTCCAGGAAGGACATGCCCTTCCCCCTACCCTATTGCGGCGAGGAATCCTCCCGTGAGACTTTTCCAGGCCGCGCACCATGTGAAAACGTCCACAGGTGATCTTCTAGGCCGCAAAGTGCGGGCTGTGGGGTCCCGGAATATGGTTTTTGGAAGACATTTCGGCCTTTCCATAAACTTTTCCGCGAGGTTTGGGGTCCCGCAAACACTTCCACGGCAAAGTTTTTCCTTTCCGCATTCCTGTGGGGTCCTACCCTAAGGCTGTTCTCTGCTGATTTACCCAATTGCCATTCCTGCTGAGCATCTGATCCTGCCTAGACATCACTCTTAGGACTCGTCCAAAAGCCGACGCTCCAAGCATAACTCGAAAGAAGACCATGGAAACCCTAAATTTTTCTAAGTATACATCCTCGGACGCTTAGGACGCACTTAGGACTCCGAGTGTCTATTAGACTATTCGTAACGAGGCCCTTTGTGTCACACAGCGCACACTAGCATCACCCTTCTGCCTCGCCCACTCCGGCAAAGTTCAACTGCTAAGCTGTGTGCGGAAGCCATAGCTTGAACCACCAGTACATCCAGCTATCGGCTGCGGGCCCTTTTCTGAGGCCGCCCGCTGCCGATTCAATTTATTTACAGCGCTGGGCCTCCGAAATTTTCATAGGCGACGAGTTTTCTTTTCAGCAAGGCTGGCGCTTTGTACTGGCGGTTTAAACAACTAGTACTTGCGCAGCCATTGGCCATGGAAATAGACTAGAAACGTTTCTAGTTGGACGAATTTGGGGGCTCCTGTAGTGGCCCGTACGTTTCCTAAAATCCTGGCTCGTTAACGGGAACGACTTTAGGAAGTACACGACAATAAAGTTTTGGTGGTAGGACGGTGGATGGTCTATGTGTCACTTAGGTTCTCTTTTCTCCTTTTCGCCAGCTATGCCTTCTATCATGTGGTGAATTTAGCATTGATTTGCTTAATGGGTGTTTTTGAGGGTTTTCACAGTGATTAGTGGTCTGGTTTTTGGGCTTCGCCGCAAATGACTCGCCCATCAATGGGACCACCTACCGTTTGTGAGGACCCGTTTCTCGGCGTGATCAGGGCGGTATGCCCCTGGTCATAAATATGGAACCCAGGCGGAGTCTTTGTCGGTGGGCATGATCATTTTCATTTTTTTGAAAGTCCAGGGTGTTGTAGAGGCCATGTACTAGGCTCACATTGATCACCGGAAGCGGTCAGCCATGGTTGCCCTGAAGAGACGGGGCTACCTCCCACCCCATCCTCGCGTCAATACTCCTAGCGCACCCCCTATTCCTACTATCCTACCTCTGAGTCAGTGAGACCAGCACTCAGGACCATTACCCTACCATCGAGGGGAACGTGGACCGAACAGTAGTGACAGGCACCAGGGCTAGTGACCCAGCCCTGGTGGAAGCGTAGTCGAACTTCGGACGCCAGGCTTAAGCAATCACCTATTAGCCCCTAAGTAGACCGACTAGTAACTCACGCCCTCTGTTATCATCGAGACGCCTCTCATCATTATTAGTTGGTCATGACCTCCTCCCAGGCCTATGGTTATGTATGTGTGTGTGTTCTATATTATATAGGTATGGGCCCGTAGGCTATGTGTATGTTTGTATGGTTATGTATGTGTGTGTGTTCTATAGTATATAGATATGTGCCCGTAGGCTATGTGTATGTTTGTAATGTGTGTGGACCCGTAGCAGATGCTGCTCCCCACCATGGAGCATCTGCGAAGTGAGTGCCGGTAAGAGGTGCTCTTATCACCTCCACCAGTACCTGTATGAACTACGTTTATATAGTATGTATAGCCCCCTAGAAGCACCTTGCCTCGACACAGCGGAGGGGTGACCCTTAATCTGTTGCCAACGAATAGACAGCCCTCCTCCAGATCCCGGTCATCAGCTGGGGCTCCTCCCCCCCCCCAAAGGGCCCATGCCTACTTGATCTATCCTCAGTAGTAGACTTTTTTTTTTTTTTTTTTTTGTAATCAGTAAATTCCGGTCATTGGCTAGGTTCTTCTTATAGGGACCGGAAAGCCTTAATCTATGCCTGTGTGTGTCTTAATCTGTGTATATGGGGTAGTGTCTCATGCGTGTGTGTAATATGTGGTAGAGACAGGTCTATCTGGACAGGACCCCACCAAAGTCTAGAGCCGGACTTGAACCTGTGACCTACAGTATGAGACTGGAGGGTTCTACCACATGCACTACCGTAGGAAGTGGATATAATGTGTGAAATATCTAGGTTGGGGGAGATCATCAAAGCAACCAAAGCCAACAACAGCAAGCAACGGACTTGAAGTCTAGACCAGCATACAACACCCATGGTCTGACCCCCGGGTGGTGTGCAGGCAGTGTCTGTAATAGTACCATGCATCAGCCCAGGGGAGTGTGTGTCCAGCCGTGCGTCATTCTAATTTCTAATGCCCTGCCGGTGTCCGTGCACAAGCCTGCGGCGTTTTGAACCCGCAACCTTATACCACAATGCGCATTTCCAACCCGTGATGTAACCACTGAGCTACATCGACTGGACCGTCATCAAGCGCAAGAGGAATCTCGTCCGCTCATCTGACGCGTCAGGACAACCATCGGCTGCCGCTGCCAGCGATCGCCATGGGTCTAGTAGTTGGCCTTTACAACACCCTGGGCTATGAAAAAAATAGAAAATAAAAAGATGAACGTCCAATAATTGTGGCATAATCTTCATGTGTTTGGGCTTCATTGTTGACTCCTGTGACCTGTCTCCTGATGGTCATGACGTTTTAGGCGAGCATATTGTTGTTATGCTTTTTAGGGGCTAGTACGAGATTGCTTGGGCCTGGCGTCCGAAGTTCCCGTGCAACGAGGCTTGTTCGATTCCGCTTCCACCATGGCTGGTGCATGGCTAGCCCTGGTGCCTGTCACTGCTGTTCGGTCCAAGTTCCCCTTGATAGGGGTAAAGGTCCTGAGTGCTGGTCACACTGAGGTAGGATACTCCTGGTGATCAAGGTGTGCCTAGTAACCGGCCTCTACAACACCGTGGGCTTTATGAAAAAAAAAAAAAAAGTTTTGGTGCTGGTTTTTTTGCTGAGCGTTGTTTTAACTATCATTTATTATTATAATTACTATTAGGAACTGTGTAGCACACAGCGGCAAGCGGCGGGAGATCGCTAACGCGCGCAGCGCAACGCAGGCACTGCATGCATGCCAGAACTCGCCGGCAGAATGGCAAGGACGCAAGGGGTTGAAGCGCGTGTGGGCGCTGGATGGTTTGGTGTCCAGCAGGGGTACTATCACGCCCCTGGCTATGGCTGGCCTTGGTTGGTTGGAGCCGGCAATCCTCGTGAGGTCGCAAAGGGAGAGAGTCGCATGTGTCGCTGACCGCGAGGCAGGGTTTGCTAGCCGCCAGCATACCATAAACGAAGCTTGATCAGGCGCTTCGGCCCCCTGGTCTTAGCTTTGTGGATCGCTGGTGCCGGATGGTGATGGAGCTGGAGCCATTGCTTGTTGGGAGACGCTTATAAGGACTGGTGTGACTCTTGTCTTAGTCCCCTTGGAAGGCGTGGGCGACTTCGACAGTTCATTTTTGGCAACTGCTGGCAAGCTTCTTCCTTATCATGATAGAGGAATGCTTTTTTTTCTGGATGTGGTTGTTTTTCGTTGCCGTGGCGTTTAGATTAGGCTAAGAGTCTAATTAGTCATTTTGGTTTTGCCTTTTTTTTTTCGTTTTTTTTCGTTTGCTGTTCAGGTTGCCAGAGATTGTTAACTGCTGTTAGATTAGGTTAAGAGTCTAATTGATGATTTTGGTTTTTGCCTTTTCGTTTTTTGGTTTTCCCGTTTTTTTTTTTTTTTTTTTTTTTTTTTTTTTTT
>BFEA01000956.1:69967-90911 GCA_003427395.1 Chara braunii | reverse complement strand
AAAAAAAAAAAAAAAAAAAAAAAAAAAAAAGGCCTAACCCTCAGGATCTAAAATGGTGGCGACATTCTTTCCTTTATAAAACTGAGCTCAGTAGTAAGCTGACAGTGTATTCTTCTCTCAATTTCACCTTTCACTGTAGGGCCGCGCTCCACTAGGACCACATAAGTAGGTTTCAATTCCCCACAAAAAAAACCCAAAAATTTAATGTCCGTTGTGACGAAATGGCTGTCTATACTGTATACACATCCTCTGAGTGATGGCCCGCTCAAGAACGGCTGAACGGTCGTCCATAACCCCCTGGCCTGGTTCTAATGAAATCCCCGTTTTTTCAGCAATTTCTATTCTTTTCTTTTCCCCACCTAGCAATTTCTGTTTTGATTCTGGGCACTGCTGGAGGCAGTTTCTTCTCTTTTTATTTTCTCAAAAGGGTGGCAGCCTTGAGGTATCATGATGATGATGATGATGATGATGATGATCATGATGATGATGATGATGATCATCATCATCATCATCGCAGAACTAACCGTCCGCGGGTAACTCACAGTTATTTTACTTTATCTTTTTTCTTTTTTTATATTCTGATTCCAACAGTTACTGTTTGATGGACCTTGTTTCAGAAGCACCCCACAAACAGAACATCAGCTGGAACTATGCAGGGGGAGGTCCTCTCAACTTTTCTCAAAAAGATCCTTTCTTTTTTTTGCCCCGGGTGTTGTAGAGGCCAAGGACCAGACCTGCGGCTATTGCTAGTAGCGGCAGCCAATGGTTGTCCTGACAGGATAGGCCACCTACCCCACCCATGCCCACGTTAATACTCCCAGCGCACCCCCTGTCCCTACTATCCTACCTCAGTGTGACCAGCACTCAGGACCATCACCCTACCAGTATCGAGGGCAACTTGGACCAGACAGCAGTGACAAGCACCAAGGCTGGGCCAACCTCCCAGCCCTGATGGAATCCTTGTTGAAGCTGTAAATGTCCTCATGGGACGCTGGACCCGGTTTCCAGCACGTGCTGCTCCCCACGAATGGATTGGAGCATTTAGAAAAAGGAAAAAAAAAGAAGAAGACGGACGCATCCAAGCAAGCTGGGTCCTGGGACCACGAATGCAGCCCTGAGGAGCTCAGGGATAAAAACTGTGACCAAGCGGTCCACTGTACAAGGGATTCTCACAGAACCAGTGATGGACAAGACAGCTTCAGATGTACTGGCATACGCTCTCCTTATTGTGCTCCTCTCTATTGCATTGCATTGCATCGCATCGTACTCCAATTCATTTGCAGATCCTCGGGCTCCAAGGATCAAAGATGTGGTATGCGTGGATATTGACAGGGTATAAGGTTTAAAAAGGCACACTGCAGACTTGGTAACAAATAACAAAGAACAGGGGGGCTGCTGAATAAGGCTGAGCTGACAGATAAAGGGCGCTGAGTCTCCAAGACCGGATGGGTGATACTGGCAGCTCCATGGGACAGCGGAGCCCCGGACTCTGCACGCACCTGGAAGATCTATATGGCATAAGGCGCAGACGCACGGCTGCAGGTTCCTTCGTCAGCATCTAAAGACGCCCTCAGCCAGGAATGTACCCAGAAGATCTATACGACACAAGAGTCGCAGATGCATGAGTACAAACTCCTGCGTCAGAAATCTGAAGACCGCTAATACACTCGTACAATGGCCGGAGAGGGAAAGAAAAACGTATGCGGGGTAGCGGGAAACTCCGAGGAAAGAAGCCGGTACGCAGAGCAGCAGCAATCGGCCCGCAGAGCCAGATCACTCCGCCGAATGCAGAGCATCGGACACGGCCTTGTCCAACGCGAGGTGGCATAATATCGACAATTTTGCGGAGTGTCATGGTGGGAGGGAGAGCCAAGTTCGCCAGTTGTATATATGCCAGTGGCAGCCATGGGATGTCGTTTGCAAGTAGCATGCGAATGATGACTTTAAACAGGAGGGCTTTAATTTCATCTCCCGGATCTAAGATGCTCAACCCACCCACTCTCTTTGGCTGGGATACGTACTTTCACCCCACCCTTTTTAGGCATCTTGTCAGCTTGTGACCGTTTCTCCACAGGTAAGCTAACAGTGCCACTCGCAGCTGTTTGAGCTGATTTTTTGGCATTTCCCATAAGGCCATTTTATACCAAATCGTGGCAAGGACGACGTTGTTTATCGCAAGCGACCTACCTGCCAGTGATGTGTGGAGGCCATCCCATCTGGCCAATCTTTGGAGTGCTGTTTGGACCAGAGCTTGTCCATGATCTGAGGGAGGGTCCGTGGCCGTCAAACGAATCCCAAGTATTTGAATAGCTTCTTCCTTCGGGCGCCAATTGATTGGCGGCTGCTGCGGCGGGTGGGTGTCTTGTGGGGACAACCACCAGCCCTCAGTCTTCATCCCCCAGTTCACCTTCATGTCTGCTGCGACTGCAAAAGTTTGAATAATTTCTGTTAGAGCTTGAATAGAAGCGGTTGTAGCTCGAATGAGGACTGTGAGGTCATGGGCAAATAAGGAGGTTACCGACACCATATGTGGGGGCAGCTCTGGGATGTCTATGCGCTGTATATGTGGGTTGACTCTGATCATTGTTGCCAATGCCTCCATTATCAGCACGAAGAGGAGGGGGGCAACGGGGTCTCCTTGCCTAACCGATCGTTGTAGAGTGAATGGAGGGGACATGTGGTCATTAACCATAACATTTGTGGCAGCGGACCTGTGCATGATGGATACCCACGACCGGAATCCCTCTCCAAAATTCATTTTATCGAGACAACAATCCAGGAAGTCCCAGTCCACGTGGTCATAGGCCTTCTCGAAGTCTATGAAGAGAACCGCAGCTTCCTTACCGTGTTATCTGGCATACTTGATGGTCTCGTTCACCAACAGAACATTGTCCTGGATGTTTCTTTGTTGCATGAATCCCGTCTGATCTTGGAAGATCAGGTGATTCATGTATGGAAGGAGTCGGTTAGTGAGGGTCTTGGACAACATTTTGTATGGGAGGGGGAGAAGGGTGATCAGGTGGTAGTTTCTGACGTCTGCTTTATCCCCTTTCTTGTAAAGGAGTGTGGTGACTCCTTGGCTAATCAGTTCACCAAATGTCCCTTCCCTCTGTACTGCGTGTATGTAGGACGCGATGCTATTCTGGAATATGTCACAATATTTCAACCAAAATTCTTTTGAAAAGGAGTCAAGGCCTGATGTTTTTTCATCGTCCATCCCCTTCAGGGCTTCCATAATTTTGTCGATAGACAGCGGCTGTTCCAGCTGCTGACGTTGGGTTGATGAAAGCATTGCTGGGAGATGTCGGAGCATTGTTTCCCGGGCTTCGGCAGGATGTTGTTCCCGCCATTGCGTCGACTCCGAGGTATACAGTTTTTGGTAAAATTGGGCAGCATAATCCACGATCGCGTATGCGTTATTTGCCACCGACGAAGAGTGATTAAAGGGATGGCGCAACGAGGAAACAATTGTCTGTCTCGCTCTGGATTGAGCCTTCCTAAAAAATAATTTTGTCATCGTGCCCTCCGTGTCTTGTCGGCGTACTCGTGCGTGGATGCATATCGCTTCGGCCTGTGTGTCAAGGTAGGACTGCATATGATCCCTTGCCGCTTGTAACTTGTGATAGGTTGTGTCGTCCAGCGGGTCGGTTTGTAGTTTGTTGTCCCAGGCTTCTAATTCATTTAGCAGTTTGTCTACTATTGCCTTGCGTTCTCGAGCATAGGCAACCGATAACTTCTTTACTCTGTCCCTCAAGTGGGCCACTCCTTCGTTGAACCATTCCACTTTGGAGACTTGTTCTTGGTTCAATACCTAGTACTCCCAATATTATTTGACCAGAGTTTTTAGGGCGGGGAGTTTCAGCAGCGAGACATTGAACTTATAGAAACTCTGACCCCTCTGAATTTAAGTATGCAATGAGAGGTTCATAACGATCCCTCGATGATCGAAGGACTTGCAGACACTAAATGGCATAATGTCCGCAGCCAGTAGAGTTCCTATAAGTTCCTCGGAAATAAGGAAAAAGTCAATTCTGGAATTGGATGTGCCCGCTGCCCCTTTCGATCTGACGCAAGTGTATGCGCGTTTGGCGAGGTGCAGGATTCTATATGCATCCTTCAGATTCAACGTCGTCATTAAGCGTGTGAGCATGTCCACATCCGGGGCCCAGCGGTCGTGGGCTTGTCCCTGGCTTTGGTTGTTAGTGGAAGATCTTCTATCAAGCAGCAGGTCGGGGGTTGTGTTGTAGTCACCTGCTATAATGAGGGGCAGACCCACAGACAATTGTTGATGAAGAGTGTGGAGGAAGTGTACTCTGTCCAGCGGATTGTTGGGACCGTATACGCTAGCGATGGCGAGTTCTTCATCCCCCACCATCGCCCTGACATACACCCAGCGCCCTTCTAGCAAATCGCACTCATGAGCACTGGGGGTTAATCGCGACGAGGGAGGAAGCCATATTGCTACCCCCGTTGATGCTCCTAATCTAGCCGGGGCCGAGTAGGATGTGTATGGCTACACTCATTTTTCTTTTGCCCTGTGCATGGGTGCATGTGTCAGATGTGTGCACGCAAATCGCGTCAGGCCATGCTCCAGCCCCGTCCGGTTTGAGCATTCTCCAGATTGCGTTTTTTTTTGTCCTGTGATGCTTGTGCCAGACCGTTTAGGTTGATAACTCTGATCAACGGAAAAATTTCCCAGAATTAAATAATCATTCTATGGTAAAATTACAATCTAAATTTCAAATTTTCATTCCATCTTAAAAAATGTCATTACAATTTTTAAAAAAAAATCATCTTACTTGCAAACTTTCATTCCAAAAATAGGGTACTATCCCTTCTTATTTGGACTGCATGCTAGAGATGGAATGAAAGTTTGGATGAGTTCATGAAATATTTTTATTCGACTGTCATTCTAAATAAGGATTTTCAGTCATAAATAGGTTAATCCAATCTAAATTAGAAAATATTTGTTGGAGTATAATGAAAATTTAATTAAAACATTTCATAAACTCTGCATGCTAGAGATGGAATGAAAGTCTGGATGAGTTCATGAAATATTTTAATTGGACTGTCATTCTAAGTAAGGATTTCCAGTCATAAATAGGTTAATCCAATCTAAATTAGAAGATATTTGTTGGAGTAGAATGAGAATTTAATTAAAACATTTCATAAGCTCGTCCAGACTTTCATTCCATCTTGAACAAATAGATGTAGTTGCAAGGGAAAGCTCATATTTAGACGGAACTTATCAAATAAAACTGAAAATTTTAGAATTGGACGAACATTGGAATGATAATTTATAAATATGAAGGACTTTTTTTTTATAGAATGTTTTTCAACTTTCATTTCTCGTGGGAATTTTTCTGTTGATGTCCAGATCAGCGCAGACAACCTTTCGCTCTCAGTCTTGGGAGCGCCTCCCAGGGGAAGAACATATGGTTGAGGGGGGGGGGATTCTAGGGTGTGGCGGAGGAGGGTGGTGGTGGATAGTACAGTTCATGATCGTATTTATTCGTACGGGTTTTGGTTTGGTGGCAGTGCCCCTCATCAGTCAGAGATCTCCCTTTGCAGGAGATCCAGATCACTTGTGTCTTCCCCTTTAGAGTCCGTGCTACCTTCCGACTGACTCTCCTAGTGATGATTGTATGCTTCATCTTCCGCAAGCAACCCAGTTACTTGGTCCACGACAGGTACCCGTTGCGTTCCTCCCGGTTGTCCCGTTTCGGAGGGGGTCAGTAAGTCCGGGGGAATCCTGTGTAAGATGGAGGGGAGAGGGTGTGCCAATTGTTTGTCAACGGTGTTGGAGAGGAGGGCCGCCCCAATTTCCTCCACAAGGACCTCGGGCCAGAATTGCTTGTCCTCCGTACACAGCCCCGTTCTGCTTTTGCCAGTTCCCACCTCGATTATTTGGGTGGGTTCCGTGTAGCCTGCGGTTTTCCGACTCAGTTCCTCGAATAGTGTTGTCACGGTTGAAATGATTGTCTTGACCAGAAGTCCCCAATCGATCTCATCTGGATTATGGTACTCATTTACTACTTGCATGATTTTGTGTTTTTCCAGGATCCTCCTTCGGATCTTCTCTCGGTGCAGCGGGGGAATAAACTCGTTCAGCGTCCGACCGGTAGGTACCAACGAGTTTTGCAGTATCCAGTCCGTGAGGATCTTGAGGCGAGCACGGACACTCTTCACCCGTATGAGCGGAACACAGTTTTGATCATCTCGGGATGGGGTTTGTGATCTTGTTTCAGTCTTTTGTGTACACAGGTTATCTTCATCTGTCTGAGCCGGGCTCATAACCAGGTCCAGCGCTGGGTGCACGCCGTCCGAATGTGGTGCCTGTTGGAGGTGTATGTGATCCCCTTCCCCCCCTTGTCCTCGTGGTAGGGTATCAGTTTGCATGTCCTGTGCCATGATGTGGTCCTGTTGTGGGTGTGTTCCCTCCGGAGGATGCAAGCACGTCATCATTGGTGTGTTCAGTGTTTGTGCGTTTTGTTGCGGGGGCATGCCGTAAAGGTGAGGGTAGTGAATATTAGCGTGCTCGTGTTGGGGCAGATACGGCGACGGGTGGGTGCCAAGACCCGTGGAGATCTGTGCCTGCCAAAATTGTTGTTCTAGGAGTGCCTGTCGTTGGTCCCGAGTATTTAGCAAACTCACTTCTTGACTGTGTGTGTAGAGACTATGTTGGGTCTCTTGCAAGTGGTGCAAAAGGTGGGCTTGCAGACACTAATCCTGTTGTTCTTGTATGTGACGTGCTTGTTGCATTGCCAAGTGGTGGAACAAGGCCCGTTGTTCCGATGTTAGGGCGGCAGTAAGGGGTGTGTGTTCCTGGGCTCCCATCTCCAGCTCCCTGTCTAGCATGTCCATTTCGGATTCCTTTGCGGATTCTGGGTTAGAGTCCGTATCAGAGATGCCATTCATGGTCATGTCCATTTGTGGGTGGCTTCGTCTAGCAGCCCTTCCCTTGACTATTGCTTCCCGGAGCTCCTCATCTGCTTGTTCCTGCTCCTTTAACAGAAGCTTATACGCCTGTGTCCTGTACAGGCTGTACGGTGATTCCGCGTGGTTGCCATGAGCCCAGTCTGCTTGTTTTGGACGGTGCAGGCCTTGCTCATTGCTGTCGAGCCGGGAAACTGCTGACAATGGTCGGGCATGGGCTCCTACCTCCCGAGTGTTCGGGGGGGGGGGGGGGTTGACTTTGTCTATTGCGGATGTGTCCGATAGCGAGAGGCTCAGCTCCTGATCGCCGTGGGCCTTTCCAGTGTCGCATGGCTGTGCCTCTCTGGGGGTCGTGTCATTGTCACTTGTCCGAGGCTGCGGGGGGGGTACGGAAAGGGGCCTCGTTCGCTGTGCAGTGTCATATTGGCTGACGCCTCGGGAGCTCGAGGGTATGGCTCGGTTAGGCTGCAGGTATCTTTTTTTCGTAGGGAGCAGGTTCTTCAATCCATGCGCAATATTATGCAGGCAATCAAGGCGGAACATTTTGTTCGTGGCTTTTGATTGGCCTTTATTGTTTTTAACGAGGCTTTGGACGCGGGAGAGAAGTTTTGTGTTCTTGGCTACTGGGGCGAGGCTGCTGCTTAAAGGGGAAGCATTTTTGTGTCCTGAGAGGGGTGTGGTCATTATGCTGTCATTAGCTATGGCCAACGCTTTTTGCCTGTCCACCCCTTCAGGCAGGTCTCTTGGTCCCTGCTCGAGCTGCCCCTGATCCTGTGCGCCTTTATTGGCATTTAGCGACCCCGTGCCCTCAGTCGATACTGTTCCGATTGGCGGGGCACGTTGCCCCTTGGGCAGCTGGTGGTCAGGCACCGGTGCTGTTGCAGGTGACTCCGAGAAGGGCTGCTGTGGTTGTTGAATTTTTGTGCGCTCCTGCCTGTGGTCATGCCGCCTGACATGAGTAATCCCTTGGGTCAGTGGCACAACAACGATCGTCGACCGTGCACCTTCTCGCCCTCCATCTGTAGGTGGGACCTCCAAGCTTTGCAGACCCCGCAGCCCTTGGGGTGCCGTTGCAGGTGACTCCAATAAGGCCTGATGTGGTTGTTGACCCCCTGCGTACTCCATCCTGTGGTCATGCCGCTTGGCATGGGTAATCCCTTGGGCCAGTGGCACAACGACGAGCGTCGACTATCTACCTTCTACCTCTCCATCTGTGGGTGGGGCCTCCGAGCGTTGCAGACTCCGCTGCCCTTGGTATGTGATCTTTGCAGGCGGGACCATCTGTCGCACTTCACCCTTCTTGCCCTGTTGTAGGTGTCGCACGCCAAACTGCGCGTTGTTTTGGTGTTCTGGTGTGAAAAGGATTCGGGGCAGTTCTTTTGGAGGTGCTTCCAGCATACCGGCCGCTGTGACCCGCCCACTCTCCAGGTGTGCATTGGTGTTGGCATCCTGTCTTTGCATGTTTGAATCCTGTCCCTGTTTTGCCGTGAGCCGTCGTGTTTGCGAAGGTCGTGCGGTCAGAGGTAGTTCATCAAGCCGCCTTAGCTGCCATTCTTCTTGGTCGGAGCGCATGGGCGGGGTCGAAAGCCCAACAACCACAGTCTCTGGTGTTTCTGGGCTTGGAGGCGCGAGATGCTCAGTCGTTGCAGGTGGGCACAGTGAGCCCACCTGTCCGTTCTTTGTTTGTTGTGAGTGCAGTGGTCCTTTGTAGGTGTGGTGATGTGAATGCAGTCCCATCCCGGGCTGAGGGGGTTCCTCTGTAGTGTGCGCTGCCAGTCCAACTACCATGACACTCTCCCCCTCCCTGCCATCATCTGCTTGCGGTCCGCTGGCAGGGTGTAGGGGTTCTGGTTCCGCGGGCCCAAGATGTTTGTCTGTATTTCTGTCACCATCAGGTTTTGACGCCTTCATTTTATGCTTTCCGAATTTGGTTTCGTCAGTCGCAGGCAAGGCTTTTGCCGGTGTTCCCGGGGCATCCTCTCTCCGTACTGACTCCGGGGGGGATGCTGCCGGCCAGGCCTGGCTTTGTTGTGGTGGCTGAAGGGCAACTGGGTTTTCATGCCGTGTCGGGGTAAGTATTTCGTTGTGTGATCTTTTGTCCTGAATAGTGTGCGGGACTGGCCCCTTCGACCTCTTTTGGCATCCCACCCTTGCGTCTTCTTCTATGCAAGAGCGGGGCATCATCTTCTCCTCCATCGTTGTTTTCCTCTCCTTCCACGTCCCTCCTATCTGTGTCTGTGTACGGTCGGGTCTCAGAGGGTAGGCTTTTTTCCACCCCGCGTGCCTGTGCTGTCGAAGCTGCTTCCGTCTGATGTCATCCTGCGTCTTACGTTGTGTTGTCGTTGAATCCTCCACATGTGTCGAAGATTGTGGGATTTTCTGCGGTGTTCCTTGGCCAGTCCTGAACCAACGCCCCGATTTATCTGTCTGTTGTGCACAAATCTCCACCCGGCCAATGCTGTGTCGACCGGAAGCCACATCCCGGCTTCATGTGGGTGGGGGACCAATGGACCACCACGCCTCTGAGAGGTTTCTTTCTCAGTTTTGGGCAGTGGTGATCTGTGCAGAGATGGCCCTTCTCCTTGCACAAGTAGCACCACGGGTTCTGAGTGTGGCTGATCGGGATTGACACAATCTTATCTCCGTAAATGTAGTCCCAGGTCTCCTGAAGGGGAATGCCAGTGGTCTGCGAGGCATTCCATTCCACTGCGACCAGCAGGGAGTCATCTCTCTTTTCAAGAAACGACGGAAACTCTTCAACAAATCCTTTGACCGGACCAGGTGCGATGGACTACAGATCCTGCAGTATGGCCCCCTGAATTGCCAGTGGGGGGCATAGCGGAATTCGACCCAAAAATTACTGTCCACGAGCATGATGAGCTGCTGTCTACGTTCATCCGCCGTGAGGGGCTCATCTGGCCGCCACCTGTTGACTTGCACAGGTTGGGCCCGGAATCTGAGATTCGTCAGTACCAGGAGGTGGGCATGATTACCTGGGTAGAGGGTAATGATCGTGATCGTCGTCTTCCCTGCTGATTCAATGAGGAAGTGGTCAGCCACGTCTTGCATGGAGAATTTGAAGGAACCAATTATGGCGGTCACCCATTTAATCCTGTCGTTCATCTACATTGCGGCTTGGTCCTTGTGGAAGTGGAACTGGACGGTGTGGGAGGAGTAGACCGTATTCCGGATTGCAATTGCCAGTGCGGAAAACCTGTGGACCGGTCGTATATAGTCGTCAGATTCCGGATTATTTAAAAGCTTCTCGGACTGCGCATGCAGCTTTTGAATAAAATGACTGCGAGTGGGATGAAGGGAGTCAAGGGCAGGCAGGTTGGTGTTTACACGGTGGGGAGCCGGCACCAGGAGGGATACAAGGGACGGGCGGGAGGAGGGGATCTTTGTACCCGACAACCGAGACTGCATGGATGGGCGGGGGAGGTGGGGCTGATCCACCATCTGTTTGGCTATGGTCGAGGGTGTTTTCTCCCGGGTCGAAGGGCGTTCCACCCTCGCCGTGACTGTAGTTGCTGATGTTGACCCCTGAGTCAACGCCGTAGAGTGGAAGACAACCCCGTGACTTTCCCATTCTCCCCTTCGGTGGTTCCTACGGTTATAGGGCGCCACTCTCTAGGCGCCCTTTTTCGATCACCTAGCCCTAACGCACGTCCTGTTCCCAGGTGCCCAATTGTCCATCTACCGCTTGGCTCAGGCCTGGGTGCCTGTTGCCTGTAGAAGGGCAAGCCTTTCCCCTGTGCGCCCCGCTTAGTACCCATCTATCTTGACTCCGAGATGTCTGTAATCTTGCCCCCGTTGAATAGATCTGACCTCCGGATCCGTACTCAAATCTGTGATCCCTCGTCGCCACCTTTCTTGATTATTGGTATATTCCAATCCCGAGTAGGGGGCTATGGGAGTTAGTGCCCAATTTGCTTCCGATTGTTGTATCCCAGAAGCAAGTTTCTTCGTGCCTGATTAATTTAGCCCTACCGATCCAAAACTTCCTTGTTGTAGATGTGGGCCTGTGTCCGTGACTTGGGCAGTGGCGGTGTGGTGATTGGTTTGCAGTTATTGGTAGGCCGTCCGTGTTCTCAATCTCTGGTTTCTCACTAATATGTCTATTCATGAGCAAACACGCCGTGATGTCTTCCACTAGCGCAAAGGAATTCACATGAACACTGTCCCTTGGGCCGGAGTACGTTGGGGTTGCGGATTATAGAACTGCTGTCGAGCTCGCGTCTCAAGTGGCGACTGCGACTCAGGGGAGGAGGGATGCATATGCTAACTAGTCCCTTTTGGCACTCCTCGAGGGGAACTTCAAGGTGAACGATTCCTTTCCGTGAGAGCGAAACGCAGAATGACAGGTTTTTACCTCGGGGCAAAGCAGTGAAAGGTCATGTCTCCAGCGATGGTAGGGTTACAGGGAAGGGGGGATACGACTCGTCGAGGCGGTGAGGCATTCCGAGAGGATGCGACAAAACAAACACACGGGAAAGAGGGGGAGGGGGGGGAGGTGATTGGAGCAGCGGCGGCCAGCCAGCCTTACCGTCGCAGGAGGGGCAGGGGACCCTCCACTTATTCACCGTCCTCGTCCATTACTGGGCAGGTTCCCGTCCTCGTCACGCCGCTCCCCTCCCCTGTCATCCGCTGCACACTGCCTGGTGTTGACTTCCTTCCATGTGTTGTAGCGTCCGGCCCGCTTCCTTGTGATTTTCATCCACCATCCGCCCACAGAGGATTTCGTTTTCGTTTCCTAAACTTCGTATTCGATGTCCTCCCTTGTTAATCCCCCCAGATTGCCCTATCCCACTCTCAACCCTTGGCACACACCTCCGGTCCTCCGCAGCCCTTCACTTCGTTCACTGTCTCTATCTCCACTCTCCTAGTTCGCTGCTTTGTCTGCCTCTTCACTCTTCCGTTCGTTCTCACTCGCGACCCCTCTCCCTTCTCTTCCCTCATACTTCCACCATAATTTCGTCTTCGTCATGCGTCTTTCCTCCCGGGCCGCTGTCTCTTGTTTCCGTCGTTCATTCTTCATCCCGCTCCTCTCTGCACGTTTGACCTCCGTTCCATTCGCTCAGGTTTTTTTTTTTTTGTTTTGTTTTTTTGTTTGAAACAAGTGCGGTAGTAGCACACTTTCAAACTGTAAAGGCAAAAAAAACACTAATGGGCAACGGAAAAATGGCCGCAGTTCGAAAAGGCAGTCATAACATCAAAAGGCGGTGACATCAGGCCCCGAGTTTGAAAAGGGCGGTTGTAGCACCCTTTTTTTTTTTTTTCCGGATGCGCATCGCGCCGCTCCGTGGCTAAAAAAAAAAAAAAAAAAAAGGCCCCATGGTTGCGCCATGGGCGAGATGTCTCGGCCACACCCCAAATTGGCCACGGTTGTCGGCCATCGCGCCGCGCCGCACCGTGGCTGAAAAAAAAAAAAAGGCCCCATGGTTGGGCCATGGCCGAGATGTCTCGGCCACACCCCAAATTGGGCCATGGCCGAGATGTCTGGGCCACGGCCGAGATGTCTCGGCCACACCCCAGATTGGCCACGGCCGCGAAAAAAAAAAAAAAAGGAAAGTGTGCTACAACCGCCCTTTTCAAACTCGGGGCCTGATGTTACCGCCTTCTGATGTTATGACTGCCTTTTCGAACTACGGCCATTTTTCCGTTGCCCGTTATTGTTTTTTGTGCCCTTTTGAACTTCATTTGTGACACAAACGTACTTGCCCCTTTTTTTTTTTCTCATCTCTCCTATCATAACCATTTTCGACTGTCGTAGTTAGCTGTGATCCTGCGCCGCAAGAGGGGCGCCTCCCTCCCGACGTGGCCTTCACAGGCCTCGCCAAATTGCCTGGTGCTATGGCGGTCAGGGGGCCAGCCCTCCCATCGTCATTTTCTGACACCGGCGATGGCGCCGTCGTCTTTCACATGTGCCGTGGTTGACGCCACCCCAGTTCGACAGAGGTGCGACCAGGCCCAGCTGGTCGGCTCGTCGAGCGCTCTCATCACAAACGTCCAGCGTTGGCCACACAGCCTGAAAATCAAAGTCCATCCCTAATATCTTCATGAATTATGATGAATGAACTTCACAACGGTAGAGAAAGGGCCTTACAAAAAAAAAAAAAAAAAAAAAAAAAAAAAGAAAGAAAGAAAGAAAAAAAGGGTAGAGAACTGGACGGACTTCCAACATGTCTCATATGTCGCGATGCTACAAAAAAGGACCTAGTACGTGATTCTCATCCTTTCTCTTCTAACAAGGGTAAAAAAGGACCTAGTACGTGATTCTCATCTCTACCAGGAACTTATAGAACCCTTTCTCTTCTAACAAACGGATTACCCAGTGGCACTCGACGGCCGAAACAATCGCGTAGTGGGGTAGCTGACAAAACATTTCCTTAATAACATCGAAGAAGAGAACGATAACTCCGACATTCTCCGCCAGCGTCTTATTAACTTTCTGAATTATTTATACAGTAATTAAGCGAATCAGATTCTGTACTAGTACCGTAGTAGTACGGAGATTAAACTGAATGCGAAGATTAAAATGAATGCGAAGATTAAAATGAATGCGAAGATAACGGTTACCTTTTTCGGCATGATCTCATTAACGCAAGCCTGAACCAACCTAGACTCTTCCGAGTCTTCCCTAGCTGGTGCTGACCAAGAAGGACAAATCGGCCGCCACTTCCTCAGATGAGGCCGCCACATGATCTCAATTGACTGTGTACCATGCAGTGGCAAGCATAAAGGCCGCCACTTCCTCAGATTCGGTGAAGTGCTGATATTCTTTCAACCACTGCAACAATTTCCCTAGCTGGAAATTGTTGCTAGATAATTATCGGGGTTTGCTATCCGATTCGGTGAAGCGTATGCTTGCGTATAACATACGCTTCACCGAATCGGATCTTATCATCAGCGGCCCAATGCATGGTACAAGGTCAATTGAAGATGCTGATATTCTTTCAACCACTGCAAGAAACACTTTTTCCTCACAATCCTCGATTACTCGCAAACCCCGATAATTATCTAGCAACAATAATTTCCGTTGACCAACCTCATAATAATATGTCTTAGGACAACAAAACATAGCACTTCCGTCTTCACCCGAATAGAACGCCCGGTCATTATCACTGTATCTAGACTGAAAGTTGCACCAAATACAGCTATAATGACTGGGCGTTCTATTCGGGTGAAGACGGTAGTACTATCTCCTACTTTATGATCGATCATTGAACAAGCAACCATTCCATCACACTGCTTACGAGCCTCTACAATTTCCCTTTGCGAGGCAGTGGATTCCAAGATACTCTGTTCAGCAAAAAACATCCCTGGCCAGCAGATCCTCTGTAGATACACTGATTTCCTCTCTAGAGTCACCCACTACCCAGTCGTGATCGTGAGAGCGGTGCTAACAGCTGCTTCCTCACGCCATGAAGGTGATTAGTGCGATACTCTGGCAAACCTTTGTTCTTACAATTCACAATCGTCTTGGGACAGAAGTCTACCTCACTCACCCGAAAGCCTACATGTCTACCTCACTCACCTGAAAGCATACATGTCCGTTCATTCGCGGAAAAAGCCTCATTAGCCTCTGGACAAACACATCGAAAACCCTCCTGCTTTTTCGTTGCTTTTCGTCGTTTGTTCTGTTTTTTCGTAGGATATAGGCCTGTAGTTTGCCTTAGCTGCTTTCTTTGCGAGATTTATTTTTTTCTTGTTCGACTGTGGCCACTATAGGCCCACAGAGCCTGCTCTGACAGGCCTTCGGATGTTCTGAACCCGGTTTCTGGGTTTGGTCCGTGCCCCTGGTTTCTCTGGGACTGGGCCCAGTTTGTGTCTGTATGAGTGACTGCCCCCTACGAGTAGTATAGGTACATTGTTGACGATAGCTTCGACCTCTTGGGTTGCGCCAAAGGACGATTAGTCCGGCGGCGGGTATGACGGTTTGTTGGCAGATTATTGGGTTTGACGGGATGATTGGCTGGACTGTGACTACTTCCTATGTATCTTCATCAATCTAAGCCACTGGCTTTTTTCACTACTCGTGTGCATTGTTATGTGTGCATTTTCCTACATCCGCTGGATTGCGCGTGTTAACTTACCTCGAGATCAACTTACCGGGCTTGAGTGAGCACGTTAACCTGTCCGTGTTTGGGTACACTTTGACTACGTTAAGTTTGTGCAGCTGACGCATCGCTTCGGTGCTTATCGGGAGTTTGACTCTACACCATGTATGCGGTGAGTACTGCCGGACGTCATGTCATCACAAGGTCAGCATGACCGGAACGAGCGGGAACGCGAGTGGGGCGATTGGGACCGCAAGCGGAGAGACAGGGATCCCGCGTATGATCCAGGAGACCGAAGACCTTACCGGCCTCCAACATGTTTCGCTTGCAATGAAGTCGGGCACTACGCAAATCAGTGCCCGAACAGGAGTAAGCGCTATCCTAGCGCTAGACCATCGACATCTACGGATTCACGACGTACCAGATCGCCTAGGAGACATGAATCGAAGAGACATGAGTTGTCTCCTAACCTGGATCCGGAGATTCGTGGTACCATCTCGAAGCTTGGTAAGAGCGTCGCTGCTATGGAGGAGCATTATGCCGCACAACGGGCGAAGAAGGAGCAAAAATTGAAGAAGAAATTGGATAAGGAGGAAGCCCGACGACGGGAGGCGGAGGAAGCTGCACGTCTGGAGGAGGAACGTATCGCTGCGGAGAAGAAGGCTTGGAAGCGGCAGCAGAAGAAGATAATCGAAGACGAGAGACGTGCGGAGATGCAGAAGGACCTCCAGATCCAGTTAGCCATGCACGTTGGCGATTTGGAGGACCGCCTGGTTCAGCGCCTGCACCAGGTCGTGGCTGTGCCTACACGCTTTGAGCGTGGTAAGAAGAAGGTGACATACAAATCCGGAGACGATGTTTCTTCCCCTAGCTCGGCGGAAGGCAGTGACACTAGCGTTACACAAGAGCTTAGCGCTCGTGCAGAGCGTTTGACTATCACGGAGAAGCGGAAACGAGGGCCCGAACCGGCGTTTGAAGACCCGAGCCCACCTATGGAGCAGCCAGCTAAACGTACCCCTAAGCGGGGTATCTTGAAGCCAGTCAAACTTACTGGCCGATTGACCAGATCGAAGTCCAAGAAGGGAGGTGGGGGACTTACGCCGACGTCTGCCTCCAAGAAGATTGCCACTCCGTTGTCCAAGAAACGCACCCCGACGCAGAAGCGGACTCCGATCTCGACGCCACTCTCGAAGGTCTCCCTGGAGCGCCTGCGCTACCGAGACAACGCCCTTCGCGAGCTGAAGGATCTGGATGCCACCGAACTGCAACGCATCTGTCGAGAGGAGGACATTCACTATGATAAGAAGATCGAAGTGATCTTCGATATTGTCGATCATATGACCGAACGGGCATTCTCCACCGCGCTGGCCCGAATTGAACACATCGCGATTTCAGATGACACGCATGTCGACCAGGAGGAAGCAACTGCAAGCGCAGGGTGAAAACCGTTATCAGCTCCGCAACTATGGAAGGTTTGTCGTTTCCTTACCCATCTCCGTTGTGCATCCTCGAAGGTAGATAAGAGCCTTGAGAAGTTATTGCGCCTTGTCTTCCTCCTGCTAGCTGTACTGAAGCAGATTCGTTGGGCGAGTAAGTTTGTTGAGCACTGGCTGAACTTATATGACCGACATGGCCTTGATTTCCTAGATCTTACCGATTGTGTATACGTTGGGGTTTCGCCCTTTTGTAAATTGTTTTACATTGGTAAATCTACTCGGAACGTCGATACCAGATGGAGGGAACATTTGTATGCCTACCGTAATCGTAAGCCGTCGCACTTCCACCGCTGGTTAGTTAATTTTGGGATCGGGAACTATCTGTTGCTTCCTGTTGATATCTTCGTAGGCAGCGAATTGGAAAAATTGGAGAGTGTCTACATTAAGTTGTGCTCCCCTTTCTTGAATACTAGTGGGTGCTCAAAAAAGGGTACTAAGCGTAGTAAGAGCAAAGCCGGTAGGAGGGAGCGCGCCAAGGGGAAGGAGGCTACTGTTTCTACTGTCTCTAATTGCACTTGGAATCTGATCCGATTCAGGGTACTGACTGCATCCGAATGGTTGGTGGATTTTTATGCCTTTTTTGACAGTATCCTGAAATCCGGGAACCATCTAGTGGAATTTTGCATTCAACCGGGCAACATCTGGCAGCCTAGCTGCCTAGCTGGGGTAAGTTGGTCAGGGCCTTTGGTAATACGAAGCTGGTGCACACATCTGGTACCTTCTGTCTGAAGGATTGTAAGTTGTTGCTACAAACGGGAGGTTGTTTCTCGGTTTCATATGAGTGTAAATGGTCCGCGCGCAGTGGCTATCTTAAGAAACTTTTGATTGGAATCCTTCGAAATCCTCGAAAAGTCTCAACTCTGCGTAATTGGGGTATGAGATCCTTCTTGCGCATTTATCGAGTCATCAAGGATTTCTCTCGGAAGTCTACCCGCAAGTACTTGCGCCGCCTCCTTTCACGTTGCTTTCGTGATCGCTTTGGTTTGAATCTTAGTGCAGATTTGATTTTTCGCATTCCTTTCGATGACCATATCATCATCTCTGAAGTTCGTAAAGTGGTGAACGACGCCATTATGCTTCAAAATTTGCCGATGTGCTTTCTGCACCGAGCACGGAAGAAGGTTCGGATAGTCGGGACTAAAAATCCGACTATTGCCGATGTTTTGCACAACATGCGTAGTCTTTCGACACGCACTGTGCTGACTTGCACTTGCGCAGGTCTTGATCTCCCACGCTCGGATAACCGTGTTTTGTTTCGGCTCAGCGAGCTCGAAGGGATTCACCCCCTGTTGAGCAACGCCAACAACGTGCCTTGTGCACGTATTAATGATCGCCTACCCTCCTTTCGTGAGGAGCTGCGTTCCGGCTTCAATAACTGGGTCAACTGTGTCGAGGCTCCACCTTATTTCAGCGATGATGTATTGTCTAATTGTTTTTCCCATGCAACTAGTAATAGTCGTTGTCTGTTTTTGCACGAAGTCCTAGCAATTAAGCATCGTTTTGAGGGTCTTGCCCTTACTGTCGTGGACCGGAATCCCCGCGAAACGGTGGTTATGTGTCCTCTCACGTACTACAGGGCTATTATGGATACATATGTCCTCAATCCAGGTTACCGTATTGTGGACTGTCCCGAGAGCATTGTGCTTCGGGAACTCCGTGAAGACGTTGTCACTGCAGGTTTGAAACAGTTTGCAAAATCGGACAGTAACGGCAAGTTTGGCTCTGCTTACATCCTACCTAAACACAAAGATCTTTGCCGTTATCGCCCTATTTGTCCATCCTTCAATGAACCAATGATTCCGACCGGTCGTGTTGTCTCCAAAGCTTTGAATCATCTGTTGAATACGATCCCAAAACATTGCCACTTTAATCTGTCAGCCGTTTCGAACATGACTGCCTATTTGAGCTCTGCCAACAAGAAAATGCTCCAGCTCGGAGCTGATCGTGTTGTCAAGTCCTATTCTTTTGACATTAAAGATATGTTCACGAAGCTCCCACATGCCGATATTCGGCGAGCATTAGACTGGTTAATCCAGTATCACAGTGATAAAGGCCACTCGTTTGTACGTGTTAATACACGGGGCAAGGGGTCCAACTTTGGCCTATCTACGGGAGGTGATCACTGGAGGAAACTCTATCTCTCGGATATCCGATCCTTTGTTTCTCTTGAACTGGATCACACGTATTTTCATGCCACAGGAGTTCTGATGAAACAGGACATAGGGATACCCATGGGGAAGAGCACGAACCCTCCCCTCGCATGTATCCTATGTGCCTTTTCTGAGCACAACTTTATCTGTGGAATTGGTAAGGTTGCTCGTTGTATTTTTGCCACGCGACTGATGGACGATGTGTTGATGGCTTCTTCCCGCGGCAGGGACGATCGAGCATAACTGGAAGCTTTCCAGACCTGCTATCCCAGGAACCTGTTGCTCAAGCAAACCGACACTGGAACCAATATCGTGGACTTTCTTGGTTACCAAATTCGTGTCTCGCAGCATTTTCCTTTTATTGGCAGTATCCAGACCTCGAGAAACGATGATCGCCTCCGTTGTTCCGACCGTCTGGAATTCCTGAACGGTCAGTCTTATTTTTCTTGGGGCTGTAAACGGCAAAAAAGTGCCATCATCAGCGGGTATCTTCATCGGATCGACCAGAACACCTCGATCCGTCTGGAGATTCCTAACAGAGTGCGGGCATTGCGACATGAGCTCTCTTTGAAGGATTTCCCTGACGTCTTCTTCAAACAAGTCCTCAAGCGCTTCGCCTTCCGGCGGGACGATATCTGGAAGCTTACTGTTAAGTTGTTGTACTGACCTGGGTGAACTTCTGGACTCTTGTATCAGTAGGGCCTGTTTCTCTCTTTCCGGGAGGGCAGGGTACCATTTTTTTTTCTGATATCTGTGGATAGGGTGTTGCTTTTTCGTTGCTTTTCGTCGTTTGTTCTGTTTTTTCATAGGATATAGGCCTGCAGTTTGCCTTAGCTGCTTTCTTTGCGAGATTTAATTTTTTCTTGTTCAACTGTGGCCACTATAGGCCCACAGAGCCTGCTCTGACAGGCCTTCGGGTGTTCTGAACCCGGTTTTTGGGTTTGATCCGTGCCCCTGGTTTCTCTGGCACTGGGCCCAGTTTGTGTCTGTATGAGTGACTGCCCCCTACGAGTAGTATAAGTAGATTGTTGACAATAGCTTTGACCTCTTGGGTTGCGCCAAAGGACGATTAGTCCGGCGGCGGGTATGACGGTTTGTTGGCGGATTATTGGGTTTGACGGGATGATTGGCTGGACTGTGACTACTTCCTATGTATCTTCATCAATCTAAGCCACTGTTTTTTTTCACTACTCGGTGACGTGTGCATTGTTATGTGTGCATTTTCCTACATCCCCTCCTGCTGTGAATAGAAACGATAGTTATGCAAAATTTCCACAATCATGGTGCAATTACGAGTCCAATCCAAACAAGACGAAACGTCGAACACAGCTGCAAAAGATAGGACCGCCGAGGAAGATCAAGTTGTAAGATAATTAGTTTTTTTTTTCACATAATGTCTGCGTACCGTCTTCACCCAAATAGAACGCCCGGTCATTATGGGTGTACTTGGTGCA
Organism: Chara braunii; assembly: GCA_003427395.1. Taxonomy (NCBI): domain Eukaryota; kingdom Viridiplantae; phylum Streptophyta; class Charophyceae; order Charales; family Characeae; genus Chara; species Chara braunii. The sequence continues at coordinate 70,815 of BFEA01000956.1, read as the reverse complement.
ACTTTCAGTCTAGATACAGTGATAATGACTGGGCGTTCTATTCGGGTGAAGACGGTAGTTGTAGTCTTCATCAAGTCTTTGTCAGGCACAGTGACTGGCCCATAGAAGAAGCTACTGTAGGTCCTGATGCTACCGGTTTACCCCTGGCAGGTATCGCCCACCTGCTGTAGCAGGGGTATCGCACCTGCTGGTGGGTGCAGCTCCCGCATGCTCCCTTGTTGGAGGCTTGAGCACGGATGTGGTTGCTATGGGGTTCCCCGTAATACTATAATGACAACTAGCTAAGTGCCCAAAGTGCGGTCAGTGCGGGCAATAACCCGCAAAAAAAAAAAAAAAAAAAAAAAAAAATTAGGCTCAAACCAACTGCCAAATTTGAGTACAATTAACGAATTTAAGAAATGAAAGATGGATGGAGAGACAGAGAAAGGGAGAGAGAGAGGGAGAAATGAGGGAGAGAGAGATAGAGAGACACAAATAAAGAGACATAGATGAGTAAGAAAAGAGATACAGATAGAGAGACATAAAGGAGTAAGAAAACAACTTAGCGCCCGGGGTGGGGGCGGTGCGCGCAATGCCCGCAAAAGTAAGAAATGTTGTAGGCAACCTGACACAGAGCACTCGCATAAATTCAAACAAACAATCAAGAGAGGGAGAGAGCACCAAGAAAAGACCAAAGAAAGTGAGGAATTGAAGAAAGTGACAAATCGAGAAATCCAACAAAAAAAATAGGAGAAAGGGCGAGGAGACACATGTGCAAACAAAGAGAGACAAAAAGAAAGGAAAAAATAGAGAGAGAGAGAGAGAGAGAGAGAGAGAGAGAGAGAGAGAGAGAGAGAGAGAGAGAGAGA
>BFEA01000956.1:58670-69605 GCA_003427395.1 Chara braunii | reverse complement strand
TCTCTCTCTCTCTCTCTCTCTCTCTCTCTCTCTCTCTCTCTCTCTCTCTCTCTCTCTCTCTCTCTTTGTCTCTCTCTCTATCTATCTATCTGTCGCCATCTCTCTATCGCTATCTCTCTATATGTTTGGACGCCTTTATTTATCTCTCTCTTTATATCTGTCTTGTAACGACAATTACTTAACCGAAAGAAAAGTTGACCATCAACAAAATTATGATTCAGGCAACGTATGAACGACAGCCCAATCAACACCTCTCTCTTCCTATCTCTCTTAGTAGAGATATCAACTTCCTTCATTGGAACGGTACTCTTGCAGCAGCTCACGAATAGAAACTTGTTGAAATACTTTGCGATGATACTCCTCAAAAGTTTCGAATCAAGTTTGTCTTTGTCGATTGTAATCGAGATGAATGGCAACATCCACACATCTCCAAGTGTTCATGTTCGTATTCAAATGTGTTGCAGCTTCCACAATATCTTCCACCCTGCGAGAACTGTCAAGATAGGACAGGTGTGCAAGTGTCTTTTTGGGAGCAATAGATTCAAGAGAGTCATAGATCGCAATGTTAAAATTAGAAGAACTTGGTTGTTCCAAGGGTCCTGTATAGACATGGAGATGGTCTCTCGACGGCGTGGGAGCGGGTACAATACAACCGAAAGGAGATGGAGTAGCCGTAGCGGCAGGCGAAGCAGAAACAACAACAGAAGTAGTGACAATCGGCGTTGACATAGTGGATGGGGAAGCATAATCCGGAAGAAGTTGAAAAGTTGTAGGAGATGCTGCTGGAAGGGGGAGTCTACGGACCAGAGCGGAATGAGGAGCGGAAGAAGGAACCATCAGAGGAATTCTTTTTAAAAGGCGTTGTATCCGTGCATATCTGAAAAAAGGTTGGGGAATAGTCCCTTCTGTCAGAAAATATGGCAAATCAAAGGTCATCCTAGCGATCTCCTCATTAGACAGAGCAATGAACTCGTCCTGCAAAAGGGATTGTAACATCCAAAAAGCCTCCAAATCTGAAACATTCAATGGGTTTGAAGGAAGAGTCCCAGGGGATTTTCGTTCCAACCACATATCTGTGAGTTTGCTTCTTTCCCAGTCCAAAACCTTTTCCCATATATTTTCATCCTTTGCAACGCTCGCAGTTTGGACAAACATTTCAAAAACACCTCAGTTAAAACTTTTTGCAGGTCAACCTTCTTCGCATCGTCGAACCATTTGCCAAGGTAAGCGCGCGGATTCGGAGTGTCGATTGTGGGTGCACCCTTATCATGAAGCACCACAATAACAGTTGAAGGATTTTGTGGTTGTGATGTGGTGCAAACATCTCTTTCGCGTTGACTGTGTTGAGATTGCGAGCACGAATCGTGAACCCGTGCACGTCTAGGGAGTGGTCCACGAAACAGAAGAGGTGCAAGTTCATCGGTACAGATGTCATCCAACGCTCTCAAAACCTGAGTTGCCGTTTCACTAACAACCGGTTGCCGTTCCTCCCTATTCGTAGCGAACGCACGCTCGAGCATTCCAGTTGAACACACATTATCAGTTGTGTTAATTGTTGAACTCGCATGCCCATGATTGTAGTTGCCGGAACGGTGGATGATTTCTTTCTTTGTGCAGAGTGTTGAGATTGCGAACATGAATCACGAGCACAAACATCTCCAACAACTCCATGAGTGACAAATTCATCTCCCAATACCTCAGAATGGAGTTGTTCCAACTTGTCACGAACTCCGAATGAAGTTTGACAGTGAGCATTTTTTTCCTTCATCTGATGATTTTGGAGGGTCAACTCACCAATTGGAGTTGAACCCACGAGATTTTTTTCCTGAGGAAGATGATTACGCTTGGATGTAGAATCAATCGCTTGAGAATCACTCGTATCGCTATCATCTTTGTCATCATCGAGCAGAGACTTACCAGCCAAACCCAATGAAAAAATAGGCACAGATTTGTCACGCCGATCATAACCATCGTCATAAAAGTCAACATGCATTTTTTCAGCATCGTCGAGGGTGCTCGCTTGTTGATGGGCACCTTCAACTCCATCGGGCACAATATCATGGACACCAGTATGTTCATTTTCATTATCCGATGTATCTTGTTTTTTTTTATTCCTTGATCGCCTTGACAGAGCCCCTTGTTGTCCAGATGTAACATTCACAGCACCATCAATTGTATTGTTATTGACGGTTCGTTTCCTCTTTTTCGTTTGAGCGCGTGTCCCATAGGTATGGTGCAGTTCAGAGTCGCCTGCGGGGAAAAAAAGAAAATAAGTTTACCAAAATTCAACACCGATCAACCGGAAGAGATATATACGACAAAAGAGAAGAACTCATTCAAAAAGTGACGCGCATGTCCTGGCAACTCGTCCGAAAGAGATATATACGACCAAGGAGAAGAAATCATTACAAAAATTCGTAATAAACGATATTTTTGGTGATGAACGTTTTGTCGGGCAACACAACACGAATGTTGTTGAGATGACCAACGCGCGACAAAGCAACAAACAACTGGTCATGTGCAAAAACCGGTTTGCGCAACCAAACCCCGGCACGAGAGACAGTTTGTCCTTGCGACTTTTTAATGGTCGCAGCAAACGCAAGACGATTGGGGAACTGCCTTCTACTTCATTTAAACCCCGTGGTTTCACCATCACTTGTTAAATTGATTTTGGGGATCAGTGTCGTTTCACCGGTACGCATTATGGTCACTTCCAACAAATCATCATCAATAATCTTTTTAAGAATTAATTTTGTGCCATTGCAAAGTCCTTGTTTGGGCGACAAATTGCGCAACAACATCAAAGGCGCACCAATTTTCAAGCGCAATTTGTGAGGCGGAAGACCAAACTCATTGAGAGAATTTAAGAACTCATGTTGGATAGCAAGTTCGTGATCATCAGAAGCAGGGTAATCAACACTATAACTTTCACGCATCTCGCCGGGGAAATCGTTCAGAACCATATCGTTAACACACCCCACATCGTCATTGGTAGCGCAAAGAATCAATCAAGCATAAAAATAGTCAGCATCCCCAACGTGTTCACATACATCGTCAAACGTCCACGAAATCAAATCACGAATAGGTTTATCAGTACAAATCTCACGCGGCAATTTGACCATGACAGGTTCATTAGGAAGAAAACGAATATGATCCCCATTCCCAATACGCATCAAAAACGCGTCATACATTCGCGTCATTGGATCATCCCCTAAACTTAAGATCCGCATATTCTCAGTCAGGCAATGAACCTCAAAGAGTTTCCACGAAGAAGATATTTTAATAGAGGCATCAATTTGCTGCGCTCGAGACCCGTGATTCACAACGGGCAAAACCTGTCGAAAGTCCCCAGAAAGAAGCAAAAACTTTCCTCCAAACGGGAGGTTACTGATACAGAGATCTCGAAGCGTAATGTAAAGAGCTTCCAAGTGGAACTTGTTACTCATCGGAGCCTCATCCTAAACGATCAAGTCAGCACGGCGGATAAGTTCCGCAAGATCACCCTGTTTCGGAATATTAAAAGGACGCGTGTTATCAGGTTTCAAAGCTGTTCGAAATCGTGAGTCAAATGTTCGACCACCGGTCAAAAGAGTCATCGCTATCCCACTGGACGCCACAGCGAGTCCAATACCATTACGCGACCTGATCCCCGCCAAAATCGTTTCTATGCAAAGAAAAATTCATGTTCCTGCCGGCGCATTTACAAAAGCATAAAGCGGTTGTTTCTCTTCCACGGCCCGAACAACTCTTTGCACGAGCACTCTTTGGCGTGGTCGAAGACGTCGAAAATTAGACTCAAATCTAGTTCGCATCYCAATCGGATCATAYGACAACTCGTCATTTATAATCGACGACACARTCCTGTTCTYGTAATGCCTGTTTATGTCGTCGGCAACCGTTTCTCCATCAGKGGTCGGATAATAAAGACCGAACAGGCGAATGTTTTTGTCAAACTCGTGTAAGATACGGTCAAGATCAAAGAGCACCAAACATTGCAAAACAATCGGAGGAAGAATTAGAGAGCCCGAACGATACTGAAAATCATCACACATTTTGTCCCAATGCCGTTGAAAGAATTGAATAGGATCGTTGCCCGGGCCAAACAGCAGAAGCATAGCGAACACTTTACGAACCTCTGCAGGCATATAATGGAGTGCGGTCGTCTCTATATATTGATTATATCCATCATCGGTTTGCAAAAGTCCTAATCGAAGACACACCGATCGAAACGAATCGTATTCGACTCCATCCACGGTACAAATTTCTGCAAAAGAGCTTGCTCCACGAGAGTGTTCATGGTATAGCAACACACGGAGATTGAAGCGTTCGCCTTCCGTGACCCTAGCATAATGCAATCGAGATATCTTTTCGAAAGGAGCATCATGAAGAGCACGCTTTCTTCTGTTCCACACCTTGTATTGATTATCCCACACATGAGTTTTAATAATGTCAGGATACAAAGGGAGCTCGTGTTTAGAAACATGTGCGTTCAAAGAGTTGTGATCCATCCATGCCGTCAATTTTGTGGTCGGCGGTCCACGCGAAAGAACATTATCTTTCATGCCCGGTTCGAACACCACTTTTTGCATGTTCTCAATATGCACGGGCAATCTTTCGACTGCGGGCCACTGTTCCGCAAGGTCGAACTCAAACAGACACCACCATGCCTTGCATGCACCAACAACACGCATATCTTGATAGGATTTGACTTCATCGACAGGTGCATCATTATCTTGTTCGCAAACCATGGCACGATCACACCCTTTATACACGTACTTATACACATACTTGTACGCCTTGATGTTAGCACAACATTCGACATTGATGTGGCAGTTAAACCTCAGCAGCAAGTACGGGTTATACGGGACCACTCGACGATTGTCATAAACAACGTGATTTTGAATGACCGTAAAGTCACCGTCACTTGGTTTTCTTCTCCTATAAGAAGGATAAGTTTGTTCATCTTTGAAGGTTGTCGTGGAAATGAATTCTTTTGGAAACCCTTTCGTGCACTTCCCGTTCTCGGTATACGAAGCATCCTGTTTGTCCTCACCACAAATGCAACGCAACATGAATTTGACAACCCTTTCCCCTTCAGGCGGAATCTCTGCACACACTACGTTATCAACAGCATCTGGATCGCGGATTTTATCATCCGAATGCAAGATGACCAATATGTGTGCATGCGGCAGACCCCTTTTTTGGAACTCCACCACATATAACAGTCCATCGACTCTCCCAAAGATCCGTTTTTTCTTAATCTCGTCAATGAGCTGGGTGAGAAAACCTTTGAACACTCGGGCAAGAAGATCAGGCCTGTCGGTTGCACACTGACCCGGCAAGAGGGCTTGTTGGATCTCTGACCAGTTTGTGTTATACGTCATAGTGATAAAAAGATCGGGTTTTCCAAACCGCCCCACGATTGCCACGCTGTCATGATATCTTTCGGTTATATACCGTGGTCCCCCAGTGAAGGTGGAGGGCAGAAGTATTTTTGTCCCGACACCATCACCGTGTTGATTTTGTTGCACAGCGTCTCGCAGGTCCTGATAATATTATGACCGCAAGTCTTTCTGATGGAATCTTACCCATTTCAAGCGAAGGGATTCAACCTTAGCGTAAGCCATCCAACAAAACTCGTGGAAAAGACATGCCGCATAAAGGAGGCAAGGCCTTTCACCATCGTGTTCGTGCAGGTGAAACGCATAGTACTCCTTTGCACTGAGCCTTGGCGGCCATCCAGCTTCCGAGGCACGGCGGACAGACCAGCTATCAATTCCTTCTGGGAAAAGCAAAACAAACCTCAAACAGTCGTGCGCTCGGGAACACTCCGGAACGACAACTGTTGCCCGCTCACCCGGAAGAGGAGCACGCAAACGAATCTCAAGCTCACGAGGAAGAAGGTCATCTGCCATGAGAACGCAGACCTCCTGTAGGCCTGTCGGACGATTGTAACGCCTCCGATGTTCCTCCGCGGCCATGGCATCCGGATTTATGACCAACTTCCTTCCATTCAACACTCCCGGTGGAAGGTCGGCGATGACCATGAAGTCCTTCACGTAGTTGTTACACTGTTGTAGCAACTCGTGAAACCTTTTTAACAGTCGTCTCATTCGGTGAAGTTCAGCATCAGACGTGTGTGCAGGCAAATTAAGGAAATCCACTCTTTGATCAATCGCATCATCCAAACGGTGAGGATCGTGCAAGTAAAGTTGTGCAAACCGAAGACGTTCCCCTTCCCCCACAGCCAATGCACCGACACGATGATAGATCGGACCCTGAGCCCGAAGTTGGCCCTGGAATCCCTGAACGCCATCGCTCGGTTGCTTCAACCGCGAGGATGCGAGAGATAAACTGTTATTGATTATCGTCACATTGTTTCGAACGAATCGGCCTTCAGAAGTCTGAGACGTCCAAATAGAAAGAATCTCATGCTCCGGGGACCCTTCTCGAAGCCATTCCCACAGAGGACAACGTCTTGTACCTTTTCTGCAACATATTTTTGTCCAATTTTTTTCATGATTCCACAACTTTGCACCACAATACCTGCACTGTTCTCGACCACCAATGTCGAACGCTTGAACCGTGCTAGCAATAGCCACGGTGTTCTCAACCGCTGCATACGGTGTTGCCACGAGTACGGACGGGAGTGCATTCATATCAGCAGGCGGATCATCATCCAAATCATTCATTTCCTCATCCTGATTATCCGGCTCACCATATTCCCAACTGTTCACTGAATTTTGAATCACAATGGACGGATTGTGCGACTGCTCCGCTCTCCCCAACATACTTCGACATTGCCTCGGTTGAGAACAATGACGATGCGTTTCCTTCGAAGAAGAAGATGCACCCCGTGGCTGGCCGTAGGTGGTTGCTCGAATCTCTTGAAGGATATTTACAGGGGTCAAACTTTGCCTCACACCCCGCAAAAAATATTTGTGAGCATCGATATCGTCTTTCCTCTTGTGATTCTTAATCGCGACTCTCAATGCACGCATACGTTTAACGTGATAGCTTGCCCATGTTTGGAGTCTTTTCTTTCGAGTGAAAATTTCATACGATGTAGACCTCGGTTCATCGCCATTCATCATATGGACTTGTTCTGTTCCACCGCCACCGGTCACTGTACTTTCAACAACTACCGCATGTGCATCGAAATCGGGGAAGACAGGCCGACGTACGGACGACGACAATCCAAGGTTCAAACGACACGCGACTTTACCGGTGCGCAGTGCCCGAAGGCACAACATATGATATCGTCTGTTGCGACTCGAACGAATCGGTTTTAATATTGCCGATCTCCTTCGACGATTATGAAATCCAACAAACGTCCTAACCATTGCGTTCGGAGGGTTTGGCAAGTTTCCAAGAGAAGAGCATGTCTGTGCATGAGCAGTTTTGATGGAAAGATGAAGATCAGGTTGCTCACATCTTCGTCGCACATCTTCTACGAATGTGGACGACGAACTTTTATTTACATGTGGCGAATGAAAGGAAGAATCATGAACTGGAAAGGTTGTTTCGATCGTACGAACAAAATTTGTACGAACTGCATCATGTGTAAAATTTTCATTAGGTCGTGCACTACGCAAGGTGATAGGCAGGTTTCCTTGGCAACGAATCTCACTCATACCAACATCAACATTTTCTTGACTCCTACAGACAAAAAACTGAGGGTTTGCGATACCATCCGACAATGAAATTGTTTGTTGGAAAGACAAAGGTCTATCACTACATTGTTCTTCCACAGAACAATCAAGCCTGCGATCAGGAGTTATCATCGGTTGTTTGCCCCTTCCGTCAGTAGTCACATCACCCACAGCACCTAGCGGTTGTAGTAAAGACCTTCGAGTCCGCCGACTCTGGAAGGCGGCCGACCACGTTTGCGGTGTTCATCTTTTGATGATACCCGTGTTTCAGTCGTAAAGGGACATTGAATAATATCCGAACGTACACGCAATCCCAGACCATCATTCGCCGAAAAAGAAGGATTTTGTACTGAAGGGTAATCAACTCGAGCGGAATCAATGGCAGGAGAGTTATCGCAGTTAGGTATTGTTGGAGAAGACAACAAAGGAGCGATAACATGTTTTTCACAACGGCGAACGCGTCTTCGACGCTTCCATGGAACGTGCGAGGACTTGTCGGCAGACAAAGGAGAGTTCGGAGCGGAAAACAAATTAATGTCCAGTGAATCCTTATCTATGCTTTCATCCCCTGCCATGTGAACGGGCGTTCATGCGTCTCTTCCTAGGCGACTATAATGTTAAATTAAAACGTAAAAATCAAAGGTTATGAGGAATATGGAAGATCTAAATATCAGCAGGATGATATATATCCCAGAATGTTTGTCTACAAACGTAATTATGGTAGTAATAAAAAAGATATAGGGCAAAACATTTTAAAAAAAGAAAAAATATAGTAAAAGGATAAACGAAGTTGGTAAAACACAAAACGAAAAACGAACGGAGGAAAACGTTGAGTTGATGTTCTTTATTTTATTTTCTTTTTTTTAAATCTTTATGTCAAGGGGAATGAAGGTTAAGCAACTGATGACCAATTGTATTTTGTCTATTTTATCCGTGCGTTGTATTTTTTTTTATGTGTTTATAAAAAAAATGATAATGTCTTTTTCATATATATATTTTTTTCCTATACGCCCTTTAGTCTTTTCAGGGCCCCATAGGATCGAGCCATACGTACCTCATTTATCCACGTTTACCCTTTGTCATTCCTTGACAGGGCTCACTTTCCTGTTCGTATAACTTTGTGATTGGGAATGCAGTTTCGTTTGACTCCAATCGCATTCAGGAGAGGCGGCTCTTACTTGCGGCCAGCCTTGGGTATTTTAAGTCAGTCACCGTTCACAAAAAAATCGAAGAAGGGTAAAAGTTGTCCCCAACCTGCCCGAGTCCCAACCGCTAGGATGTAGTCTGTGGCACCCGTCCTCCTCGCCCAGACACGAGGCCTGAATCTCAAAAGTAGGCGTTGGCTCCACCATAACAACATTGCACCACCCTTATAAATGGGTCTATGCGGCGTACCGCACCTCTCCCAAGCCAGCCTCGAAGGTCGTGGTTCCAGGAAGAGTCATTCCTAGCGATTGAGGTCGGTCAAACTGTTGATGACCTCACCATTTCTCTCCTCCCTTGTTTGGGTAACTTAGACAAAATAGGAGCAAAGGGGGTAAGAACATAATTTTTTGGAACAGGCTTACATGAAAGGAGGTCGTTCGGGATAGCATGGGTGCCTTGGGAGAAAGGTTACGTTTATTGTTACTTTCATTATTTATTATCGGACGGGTTCCTTCTCCGATATTCCTTACATTACACAGTGCGACCCAACCCTCCCAATATTATTTACTTTCCTTCATCTAAGCGGCTTAATGTTTTCAGCGTGGAATGGAACATAATTATACGTACCTTGTTTTCGAATAACCATGTTTTTCTTTCGTTCGACAATATGTAATCGGAGACGCTGAATGTGTTTTTTTTTTTTTTNTTTTTTTTTTAACTATCGATGCTTTTCTTTAACGATTCTCCATTAAATCACATTTTCGTAACATACCATATTCGCATTGTTTTTTTTTAAGTATACTCACCTGTCGGTCTTTTTTTTTTTTTTTTACCAATAAGTAGAAGAATATAAGAGCACATACTGAAAACCATATAACATGAAGAAACAAAATTTCAACAACGTTCGCAACAAAAGCTTAGATTCGGTTTTAATATAGTAATAATAGTATCATGTTTGGGAAAGATAATGTCAGAACGGAAAAAAAAAACCCTTTAAAATCAAAATAAAAACATAAAAGAAGGATCCAAATTTAAAGAGTCGAATTCAAAAGAGAGATATAAAAAAAAAAGGACTCAGAGATGAAAAAACAAACATAAAGAGTTGAATTCAACGGAAGAGCAACCGACAAAAAAAATCAAATTTAAATGTTTTTTTTGCAAAACTTTTAAAAAATCATTATCAATGTTATTTGAAGCAAAACATTTTTATAGTTATTCTACCCAACGAACTGCAGAAAACGAAGATGCATACATAGACGGAGAAGCAGAGAGAGAAAGAGAGAGAGAGAAGGAAAAATGAGAAAGAGATGTAAAGATAGAGAAAGACAGAGAACTAAGAACTGAAGAACTAAACTTCTCCAATACTATTCCAGTCTATCTCTTTATTCTCTATTCTGCTCTACTCACTACTCGTGTACATCATTATCCTCGCGAAGTTGCATTCTCCTTTTTTCCATTGCTAACTGTTGATGCTCATCAACAACAACGTTTCTTAAAGCATAAAGATTTGTGTTGTCATCAGAGTCAGGTCGAACAACCATCAAATCGTTCACCTTTTTGTAGTCCCCTTTTGCATAATGACCCATACGGCCACAACGGGAACATCGACGCCTTAGCACTTCGACTAATGCAAGCACCAACTCATGCAATCTCGTCTCATGTTGCTTATTAATGCTTGCCAAACCATTTAATTCTCGTTTCACATTCTCCATATCCTTTATAAATCCCATTGGCGAGTACGTACGAATGATATTGACCAACAAAACTCTCATCGTCTATGTTACCGCGTGTTCGTTGAACGCGGGTTCCGCGTTTTGTTTTTGAACGCGTTGAACGCGCGTTCAAAGAACGCGGGTGCACGCTCTGAACGCGAACGCGCAGAGCACCATCCACGTCCGGGAGGCCTGTTGGGGGCGCTGGGGAGCGGCGGCGGTGCTTGGGGGGGCTGTGGGCAGTGTGGGGAGCGGCGGTGGTGCTTGGGGAAAGGCTATGGGCCAATGCCCCAGGCAAAACGGGCAACCAAAAAAAAAAAAAAAAAAAAAGTGTATGTGTGAAAGTGTGTGTCTGTGTGTGTGAATGTGTGTGCGTGTGTGTGTACGTGACTCTGTGTGTGTGCGTGTGTGTGTAAAAAATCCTT
>BFEA01000956.1:45129-57972 GCA_003427395.1 Chara braunii | reverse complement strand
TCGTTTTTCTTCTCTTAGGAATACATGCAGTGGCCCTAAGGGCCTCTCTCTACTCACCACAGGCACAAAAGACAGAACATATTGCAGCGTATTATTCCATATTCTGCAGAAGATTCATTCTAGTTTGTAAAAGAAAAACGAGAGAAATTTTTCGTTTTTCTTTTTTATTGTTTTTTCTTTTTCTCTTCTTTTTTTTTTCTGGTTTTTCTTCTCTTAGGAATACGTGCAGTGGCCCTAAGGGCCTCTACTCACCACAGGCACAAAAGACAGAACATATGACAGCGTATTATTCCATGTTCTGCAGAAGATTCATTCTAGTTTGCACATTTGGTGAGTAGTGCAGCCAAGCCCTGATAATCACGGCAGGGCCTACGTGAGTGATTGCGGTGGGGGGTCTGCGCCACATGGCTGCGAGGACCCTTCAGATAGCCCGCATTGGCTGTCTAAGCCATGTTAGGGGGATTCCTTCCCCCCCCCCCCCCCCAAAAAAAAATGACTCTTTACACATAGCGGGGGGTGATGCGGTAGGGGGAGTAGGCCTCTTGATTTTATTTTATTTTTGCAATTTTGGGGTTTGATGAATGAGGCCCACCCCCCCTAGTCCGCAATGCGCGCGCGTGCCCTCCGGGGTCGCGTTCAATTTTTTCGTGCCACGTGGCATGCAGCGCGTTTGAACGCGATTGAACGCGGCCCGGGGGGGAATGAACGCGCGCGTTTGAGCGTGAACGCGCGTTCAACACGTTCACCCGGTTACATAACTCATCGTGTATAACTGCTCTTTGTAACATCGCAACATCCCATTCCCCAATCCATCGCCCATTAGCTCGGGAAAATTGTCCCTGGACATTGAATCCATCAATGCATCGTGTGTCTGCTTGTATAAATCTCCAAGCAGCATAACCGTACTATTCAATTGATCATCACTGACTGGAAACTTCATCGCACTTTGCACCTCTAAAAGCGCATTCCTGTGTGCCAATTCCGAACCAAGACTTTGTAGTGACCGTAGCATTGCAATCAGAGATGATTTTGGAAGACCTTCCAAAGTCGCAGTCGATGAAATTTCAAATAGGTTGGAGGCAAAAGAAGGATCAATGGACGGCAATGCACCAGCCAACAATATTTTTCTTATTGCAATCTCCGCTTCTTCTAGTCGCCGACGTAAACTCTGACACTCTTGCAACAGGTGTGTGTCAACTCTATTACTAAGTTCCGAAAGCTGATCCAACAAATCATTTTTGACCGATGATTGAATCAGAGTTTGAAATTTTCTTTCCATATCCTTACTACTTTGCACCTCCTTCACGTTCAAAGAGCCGGACACGGAGGAATCTATCACATGTTCACTTCCCTGCAAGGAAACTTTCAAGCACCGCCTGTGCATTCAACTCCACACGGTGAAAGACATTCCTCAACATCTTCACTTTCTCCTCCTTCTTCTTCAACATTTGCAACAACTCCTCCTGGGTCCATCGAAGGCCTTCATTTTCCGTGAGGTTCCGACCACACGCCCTTCTCACTGCATAATCACTCGGAACCTTACCTGGAACATCATACCGAACTACAGGCCGAACTTCATTAGATAGTTGTTTTTTGTCGTGAAGCAAAGTTGCTACGTTGTATTCGTACCATTCGGCACATTTTTCACTGTACTCCTCCTCCAGTTCAGATTGAATGACAGAATCATTGAATCTATAATCATATAGCCTGTTCTGCAAATCGCGCTGTGATAATCCGTCAATGCCTCCTTCAGCATGTTCGTCCACCATCGGATTCCTCTGACTAGATGCTTGTCGGTCTGCAAAAACCGTTGTCGAGCGCATCGGCCCGGCACTGCACGCGGCGGCGCGGGACCCTCTCGGCCGCGTCACGCAGGAGTTGGATCAATCTCGACATAACGCGCGAGTGGAGCTTCCTTAGGCCGCTTCGGCCAAGTGCACCAGCCATACCTCTCGCGAGCCCCTACGAAAGGGTAGGGCCTATGCGAGGCACAACTTACCTTCACTTTACGGGAGCTGTCACCTCACTTCGGTGGACGTATCCACGCCGAGCTACCTATCCACAATACGAAAGCTACTCGGTTGCAATCGCAGAGGTGGACCAGCCGAGGGCGTTTCTCGTTCGTTGTAGCATAGGGGGTACGCGCGGTAATACGCCTATCGGACCCGCACGCGAACCGACATCTTAGGGGGCTGAAGGTCCCAAGCGCGGCTCGACGCCAGTCGACTAGGACGCATCCCACGCACCACACGCACACCACTCTACGAACTCCAAAATAGAACACATACGCACGAAACGACACCACACGAACAATGCAACACAAACAACGCGACAAGGCTCCTAGCCCATCAGTAGCCATCCCATAACTTTTCGATACGGAAATCAAATGGGCGTCGCGCGCGAGACTTGATATAAAAATCGCGCGGAGGCAGGGCTAACTCATGTCGACTCGCAATGCAAGCGTACGCAAGCGGTCGCAGTGATGGCGTACTGTGTAGTACCCATACTCATGCGGTCCTCGTTAATCTCGAGGGTCGCATTCGACACCCAAGTGTCGGCTGACTCGCGCCTTGAGGGTTAATCTCTCGACGCTGGACAACCGCCATGAGCGGTTGAGGACCACACACCCTCTTCTGCACCCTTATGCAGAGTGGGTGGTACACAGGCCCATGCCTGTGGTGGTGGTCGTGTCTCGCGGCCCTAGGGGTGAGTCCTCCCCGGGGCCTGGGCGAAAGTCAAGGGGTTTGACTTTGACGGCTGCCACGGACTACAACGTCCAACCAAAAAAATCTCTAAGAAGCAACAAACTCGCACGAACCCAAGAAGGGGGGGATAGGGCAAAGGTCCTCTGGCCCTTAAAACAAAAACTCATGGCCTTAGGACACACTTCCCTTTTATGGGCGGTGCCGGCGGCCTATAATAATCCCAGGCGCCGCGCCTACGCGCGAGCCCGGCAGTCCCATAACTTTTAGACGTCGGGGCGGCGAGGCGTCAAGCGCAAGGCTCTGATATAAAACTGCGCGGCCGCAGGCCAACCCTATGTCAACCACTGATGTCAATCATATGTGGTAACCGCGGCTTAGGCCTCGCGATATTGAATGGCTGAAGGAACTCATCGCGAGGGGTCACCCTTCACGATATTGAACGACTGAAGGACACGCCGTTCGGCCCTCGCGACGTTCCCGCCTTTCAGGTGGAGTGTCCCGCCGGCCAAAGTAAATAGGCTCTATGCAAGGGGAGGCTCCTCCTCTTCAGGGCCTAGGGCTTGGGATGTCCTGGACAAGGACCTCGAATCCCGGCCCAGGACCAACGTCCGACTAGGAAATCCCCAAGGCACAAATAGACAGAAGGGAGGGTCTTCCCTGTCTCTCAATCCCAACTTCCACGCGGTTATTAACACGGCCCTTTGGGCCCCCCCGAATACCCATCGTACGTATACCCACGCATGCATGCAAAAAGGGATAGAGTTATGACGATCACTTCTCACAGGCACAGTGGGACTCCTCACAACCATGTATATGTATTATGGAATCGCAGGCAAACCAAATCAAAAATCCGAGCCACAGGATATACCAGCAACCATACCAAGAATCAAGCGACAAAACACGCACTACACGGAGTCAACCTCAACCATTCTCTATGCTCATACCCCTTTGCTTTAGCCATGCAAGCCCCAATCGTCGTCCCAACCAACCTCAATTAAATACTCAGTACCTTTGTCAAATTGTCATTCAATAAAAGTCCGGGGGAAACCCTTAACAAACAGTAAAACCACCAGGGCTAAAGCCTTTTAGGTTGAGTATGGAGGGTGAGCTGGAATAGAGTCGAAGACCAACGAATCGGCGACCGACCTGTTATCAGTGATAACAGAAGACGATCCTTCAGGGATCAAGTTGAATTTAGTCTTGATCTTGAATCAAATCGATCAAGGTAGCCTGTAACACAAGACAGACCAATCCCCAGGCTGACCCTATAAGTCCATGGAGAATAATCCCCATATCATGATCCCACTCAAATCGCCTTAATTAACTAAGCCTGAATCTACCTATAAGCCGTGCCCAAAGCAAAGGTAGACCCCGACATAATCTCCCCCCTATTCAGGGTGGATTGCCAAAATCGCCACCTGTCAGAATATAATCTAACTTCTCTAAATCAAGAAAATTTCGGCAACGCTTCCCGTAGGAAAAATACCTTTCCAAAGTTTATATCAGCTCAAATATGAAAACAGAAATAACCTTGCCTAACTCCCTGAATTAGTAGAAATTTGAACGACACTCCCTATAGAAAGGGAGACTCCCCAGATTTGTACTAAGTCAGATATGAACTTAGAGACAATTTGGGTTCAACTTAGACAAAATTTAGTTAATTCCTTAGTTTTGCAGTAATTTTGGCAGCACTCCCTTTGGGAAAGTGCTATTCCAAAATTTATACAAGGCTAAGTTCAAAATCTGGAATTAACTTTGACTTCTCAAAGTCCAATTTTGTCTAACTCCTTGAATTAGCAAAAAATTGTGCATCATTCCCTTTAGAAAATGAGACTTTTCAAATTTTTACTAAACTAGATATAAAGATTAGAAAAATTGAATTTTGACAAATCAAAAGTTGACTACCTCCTTGGATTTGTAGAAATTTTGGCAGCGCTTCCCGTAGAGAAAGTGGCTTGCCAAGATTTATACAAAGCCAGGTATAACAAAAGACCCCAGAAAATGCGAGAATTGGTCTAAGTTAAAAAAGTCAGCTCAGAAAATGCAGAAATTGACCTAACTCCTATCGCTCTAGCACGTGGCGAGCCTCTAAAACAACTACCTGTCAACCTGAAACCAGGACCAAGTAGTAATCTCACCTAGCCGCATGCAGGCCAAACCACAAAGGTAAGTACTCTCACCATCCCCAAGTCAATCTTTAAACAAACACTAGTTCGTAATCTCTTAGTGAGTTATCCCCTCATATCCGGCTTACGTAAGGCATAAGTCAGGGCACCTGAATTTACAGAGCGCACCCAACTTAGCCAGGCCTAAAGTCAGAATACCTAAACTTATAGAGTGTTCTGACTCGGCCAAATATACACAAACAGAGGGCACTACTACTTCTCTCTTCTTTGGGCATATGACTAGACCACTCTAGTCGCCCTGAACTGTTTAAATAGCCAAATTATATATACCTCTCTGAACTTAGTCTTCAAAGGGACATAAAGCTGAGCCGCTCAACTTAGAACATTGCTCAGCCTGCCCATATTTACCTTCAGTTATACCTCTTAGTTATACTCTCTTCAGTTATGATAAGCTATAGTCAGGCTACCTAAACTTATAGAGCGGCCTGTTCAGCCTGTTAGTAATAGCATAGTAATACAATACAGCCAAGTTATACCCATTGGGTTCCAACATGTGCGAGGCATTGGGTCAGACTACCTAAGCTTATAGAGCGGTTTGATCCTCTGCCAGGTTTACTTCTCTCTGACCCCATTTGTGCGAGGCAGTGGGGTAGGCTACCTAAACTTATAGAGTGGCATGCCCCCTGCCAAAATTAATCCCTCAAAACGAAACAGGAGGAGAACTGAACCACCTAAACTTATAGAGCGGTTCATGCCTCCTTGTTCAGAACCAAAGAAACTGAGGGAACCCCAAGTAAACGAGGCAACCCAAGGCACCTAAGCTTATAGAGCGCCTTGGGTCCCTAAAAGCCACTCGCAGTCAAACTCCCACAAGTCAGAGAAGTCAGGACACCTAAACTTATAGAGCGTCCTGACCCTCCATGCAATTCATAGCACCAGGTCTCCCCAAACTTGTGGGGACATCCCAGCCTCCAGAGCTTCAGGCTACCTAAACCTATAGAGCGGCCTGAGGCTCCATGCAGACCAAAAATAAACAAAGCGCTGGGCTTCCCCAAACTTAAGGCGACCTCCCAACCTTAATGACCCAGTCAAGCTGCATGCAATACTGCCTCCCTCCCAACCTTCCCCCCAGGTGCAACCCATCTCATTAATAGTCTGCTTTCAGGCAATCAACGAACCTGAAACTGAGATTGCACACACACTCCTTTACTTTAGTCTGACTTAAGTCCTGACAGTCAAACCAAAATTAGAGTACAGGATCCACACAATACGCTCAGTCACACGTAGAGAGATGTACAGGAAGGGGTTATAGTTGGGTTTATAGAGGAGCCAAGGGCTTACCACTCAGTTCCCTGCCTCCAGGACTCTGCCTGGGTCCTGGCAGAGCTCCCGCAATTGGTGGGGCAACCTCCCACAAAGGCCTTGGCGCGGTTTACGGGCCACACACCCGCCTGCCGCCTTCTTCTCAGAACCAAATGAATAGACTCAGAGCAAGGAGGGCAGAATGAGAAGATGGGAGACTCTCAGACTGAGGAAGGAAATACTCAGACTCGCTTAAGAGGGTCTTCGATCCTTCAACGCTGGAGGGCCCTGCGATGGCGGTCCAGTGACAGCTCGGTCAACGAAGTCGAACTGCCAAGATACCTCTATGGCGACCTTTGGGTTCGCAATACCACCCCTTATTTGTCCGCCCCGACCGCCTCCCCGAGCCTCACCTCCTCCTCCTAGCCCAACAATGCCCTTACAACAACCTGAATCAGCCAGTGATGCCAAACACTAACAACGATAGCCAATAGTCGCAGCGGTACCCAGCCTCAGCGGGCCTCAGTAGTACTCGGGAATGGTCGTCATCAACCGCCGTTCTCAGCAGGCCGTAGCGGTAATCTGCGTGCAGCTCGCAGCGGACAGCAGCAGTGGCGCGGTCAGCAATAGTATACAGCAGGTCGACGGGGGTACAATTGCAATGCAAGCCGGCACTAATAACCCGTCTTCGGCGCGCTGACCCACACGACGAGCTCAGCAATTGTAATTCCCATAGCCCCAACGATCGGAACACTGGCAGCTATACGTTCGGTTAGCCCTCCACCAGCCTTTTGTTCGTTCACCCCCACTACCCACCAACCTGAGCACAACAACTCCTCCGAATCAGCAAAACATCGAAACTCTCTCGATCCGCCCCACACCGCTGGCTTGCCCTTCGAAGCATGCCAAACTACTCCCACCGCTACACAGCTGAATACATTGCTCCTTCCCCGAGCAGCATTGGCAGTGGCGTTGGCAGCAAGGCAAGTCAAACTACTCCCACCGGCTCTCCTGACGTTGCGTCGGACAAGAGGTAAGTCACCACTCACTCCTGCAGTCAGCTTCGCACCTCGATCTGACCCGGGAGCCACTCCGACAAGCGCCCGTCACCACCGACAAACAACACTGACACCCCGAACCGAGCAGCCCGTAACTTCTCGTAGCTCCGGGACTCCGGCTCCACTGCCAAATCTGGCCCAGCAGGTTATCTCGCGAACGGCCTTGCTCTACTTCCACCATCCGGATGAGCAAAATCGAATGAATCATCCGCTAGCACACGGCCAAATACCTCACCATTTCTCACGCGCAGCCCCTCGGCTGAACCTCCGCTCAATCCAACCGCAGGTCCGAAATCGCGGCCACCCCAACCCCCATTTTGTCCTTTCCGCCACTCGACTTTAACGAACAACGATTGAATCTCGGAATACTACTGCGTCACACCCACCCTCCGCCATATCCGACATCTTCCTTCACCGCGCACGCACCTCACGCCGCCTTGCATCCACGTTCGTCCTGGCTCACTCCTTGCACACCCAGCTCTACTGACATCCCAGTCTTCGCGCCCTCCATTCCGCACTAACTCTCGCCCCCGGCCATCTCTCAGCCCTCGCCACCTCGTGTCGAGATCGGCCAGCTAGCCCGTTACGGCTGTTGCCGAATGTCGGACCGAAAAAGGCGAGTCAACAGTCGCGAGGGAGAAGGCGCTCCGACTTTATCCGTTTTCAGCCTGGCGTCGAGGCCGAGCCGATGTTCGCCCGCCCCGTTCCACTCCTTCCGACAGGCTCTCGCTCGCGCCGCACCCCGTGTCCCTTCGGAGTCCGCGTGGCCAAAGGTCGCCTCACCTTTCGCGCACGAACCTAACCCACATTTCAGAATCTCTACAAGTCAGTCGAGCGTCGGGACATACGAATCTTCCCTATCTGGTCCCAACTCTTATGGATATCCTCGGAGGCCCTCACAAGGCAGCGTCCCACGACACCTGCTATACCCGCACAACTTTGGCCCCCCCTTTCCTTACCTTCCGCATCCGGCCTGTCTTCGCATCCGGGTTCGTCCTCGGACCTTTCTCCCCAGCCACTCTCACTTAGGGGGCACACAGATCTCCCTGACGCACCGAATTTCCCTCAAAAGATCTCCCCCGCGGCAACCTCTTCCTACTTCATTGCTTCCGCTCGAACCCGGCCTCCTTCCGGGCCTAGTTCGGGCACTCACCAAACTCGACCCCAACAATTATTCAGGCCCTCCCTTCTCCCGTTACGCGTACCTACCCCGGTTCCTGTCCGGGTCCGCTCCGACCTTATACAATAGCCAAACAGCCCCCCCTCCTTTCCGTCGGCCACGTCGGCAAGTCGGCCGACCTCGAAGAGCTGAAAAAGGGGAAGGAACCCACAGGGAGAAAAGAGACAAATCCCAAAAGGCAAGGGGAATCCTCCCCTCTATCCCTTTCTTTTGCTTTTCGCATGCCCCTAACCCGTTTCCCGTCCGGGTCCGTCTCCGGGTTTTCACGTGCGATCCGCGTGGCGTAATCCTACAAATCTTCTTAGTACCGTGTCAATCTTGCGGATATTCCGACCGACCTGCACAAGGCAACGCCCCACGGCATGGCCGTATTTGCGGGGTTTTGGCTCTCTTTCCGAGCCAGTTCAAGCAGTTTCAGACCCCTCGGCACCCGCACGCCTCCTGTCCCCTCCGTCTCGACATTAAACAACCCTCAAAACGAAAAACGGACTGAAACCCGAAAAGGGTATCAGGTCGTCGAGATAAGGAAGGGGGGGGGGAATCGCCTACGGGAGGGAGGTACAGGCCACACCCCTACCGGACCCCCCCCCCCCGTAGCCTTGCGCCAGGCCCTTACCGTCGGACTCCCTTGGCAAAACAAAACCAGGGGGATAGTCCTGTGGGGACCCTCGACCCCTCGGCTCCTCGCTGCTTCGTTGCCTTTGCGCTGCCGTTGGCCTCGATCCCTGTGTCCGCTGCACACCAGTCCGCCGCTGTAACCAATAGGGCTAAGCCCAAGCCTGTGACTAGCAGGCGCAGCTTCTCACATGAAGTGGTATCGCGAGGCACTTCGGGCTAAGATACTGCCTTAACCACCCCTTTTCAGCCGACATTTGTACCCACGGCCCCTAGGTGCCCACACCGGGCCACCACCCCACACCATGGCCGTCCCATGTACCTACCGGCACGCCAATCCCACCGTCGGTCACGCGCGCCGGCCAAAAAGCGGACTTCCATCCCCTAACCAATCTCATGGCCTAACACGGGTCCAGGTCGGTCGACTACCCCGGTCGCCCATTCAATTAGAGAAATCACACGCGCGCCTTAAATATTGCGCGCTCACATACTCCCTACCGGGACAAGACAGACCTTTGCCCGTGCGCGGGCAACCCTCACGTCCTCCCGCACGGGCACTCAGGATCCAGGTTAACCGAGTCTTTCTATCACTTGCAAAAACCAGGGCGGATACCCTTGTAAGGGTATTCACGCCGACACCGCCATGAAAAAAAACAACAACGAATATATCAACAATGAAATTAGAGTGGGTGGTACGATTAATCACTACTCAGGTGGTTGCATRGTTGGACGGTTGGGCAATTGGGTTAGGTGTTTGGTTGCAGAAGAAACCCGTTGAAAAAAAACAACAACAAATATATCAACAATGAAATTAGAGTGGATGGTACGATTAGTCACTACTGAGATGGTTGGGGGGTTGGACGGTTGGTTGGTTGGGCGATTGGGTTAGGTGTTTGGTTGCGTGATTGGGTGGATGGGTGGTTGGTTGGTTSGGTCGTTCGGTTAAGTGGTTTGGTGAAGTGGTTCCTTGGGCCGTTGGGTGGTTGGGTCATTACGTGGTCGCCTTGTTACATGGTTGGCCGCTTGGGTGATTGTGCGGTCGAGTCGTTGGGCACGTTGTTGGTTTTGTGGTTGCGCCCTTGAGTGGCTGGGTGGTTAAATGGTTCGGTAGTTGTTTGGGTGATTGCATAGTTGGGTGGACGGTTGCTTCGGTGGTCGGCTTAGCTGGTCGGGTGGCTGGCTGGTTAGGTCGTTGCGTGGTTGCATGGTGAAGTGGTTGGCTGGTAGTGTGGTTGGTTGGGTGGTTGGGTGGTTGGGTGGGTGCATGTTTGGGTGGTTGCGTTACGTCGTTGGACCGTTCGGTGGTCCATTGGTTGGGTGCTTGGGGGGTTGAGTGGTTRGMCGGTTCRGTGCYTGCYTGGTTGGCTGGTTGGCTTAGGTGGTTGGTTCGGTGGGTGGTGGGTGATTGGGTGGATCGCTGGTTGGTTCAGTGGTTCTGCGTTTGGGTGGTTGGATGGTTCTCCGGTTGGGTGCTTCGGTCCTTGGGTGGTCGGGTGGTTGGGTCGTTCGGTGGTTTGGTAGTTGGGTAGTTGAGCATGGTCTAGTTGGCTAGTTGGGTGGTTTGAGTTGGGTTGGGTAGTTGGGTAGTTGGGTGGTTGGCTAGTTGGGTAGTTGAGACCGCGCCCAATATCGGCACGGTGTCAATGCCTGTACACGGGCCTAATATCGGCACGGTGTCAATGCCTGCACACGGGCCCAATATCGCCACGTTGTGAAGGACTGTACACGGGCTCAATATGGGCACGTACTCGGGTCACGATCTGTACATCGGGCCAGATCAACAAAAAAAAAAAAAAAAAAAAAAGTCATCGTTTGTGCCTGGGACGGGGAAAAGAAAAATAAAATTGATCAAGGTCTGTGCCTGGACCCAGACCCAAAAGAAAAAAAAAAACGTCGAAGATTGGGGGGGTTGAGTGGTTGGATGTTTCGCTGGGTGCCTGGTTGGGTGGTTGGCTTAGGTTCTTGGTTCGGTGGGAGGTGGGTAGTTGGGTGTCCCATCAATAATTCCCTCAATAATTCGCTTCGGCAACCACCACTTGGGTGTCCAATCGATGTGTGCCTTGGCGTGGGCCTGTACCTGTACCTGCACCTGGCCCTGCATCTAGGTCTATGCCTGCCCCTGCATCCGCACCTGCACCTGCACCTGGGACTGCACCTCAGTCTGGACCTGCACCTGGCCATGCACCGGGACCTGCGACTGCACCTCCACCTGGATCTTCACCTGCACCTGCGCGTGCACCTGGCCTTGCATCTCGGCCTGCATCTGCACCTGGCCTTGCATCTCGGCCTGCATCTGCACCTGCATCTGCACCTGCACATGGAACTGCAGCTGCGCCAAGCGAAGGCCGGGGAAGTCGGGATGGCTTGATCCTCTGCCAAACAACACTTGGGTGTCCATCGGTGTGTGCCTTGGAGTGGGCGTGCACCTGGGGCTGCACCTGTACATGGACGTGGACCTGCATGCGGGCCTGGAAGTGGGTCTGCATGTGGAAAAACAATAGAAGTCTGCGTGTTCTTGGGATTGCATTTGGGCCTGCACCTGCGCTTGCATCTCGGCCTGCATCTGCATCTGCACCTGGACCTGCAGCTGGGCTAAGCGAAGGTTGGGGGAGTCGGGATGGCTTGCCCCTCCACAGCGGGCCTGCACCTAGGCCCAGGACCTATTCGGGATAGCATGGGTGTCTGCACAGCGGGCCTGCACCTATACATGGCCCTGCATCTGTACATGGGCCAATGCTTGGACCTGGGCCGAGGCTTACATCGGCGCCTGCACATGGGCGTGCATCAGTACCTGCACGTGGGCCTGCACCTGGGGCTCCACCTGGGGCTAGGTCCAGGCCCGCTGTCACGGGTGCACCTGCACGTGGACGTGCACCTGCAGGCCTGCATCTGCGGGCCTAAGCGTGGGCCTCCACCTGCGGGCCTGGACTTGAGCCTGCACCCAGGGCTGCATCTGAGCCTGCACGTGCCCCTGCATTTGGCCCTGCATGTGGGCCTCCACCTGACCTGCACCAGCACGTGGCCCAATACAGGCCTTTTCCCAGGTCCACGACCAAGTCAAGCGTTATCCACCACTATAAAACGGTTGACATTGACTGTGGCCATCAACGCAAGTCAAAGTACGACTTCCTGTTGATGACTCGGCGGGTCAAGTTTACCGTCCAAACCTACCTCCCTCTCTCTCTCTCTCTCTCTCTCTCTCTCTCTCTCTCTCTCTCTCTCTCTCTCTCTCTCTCTCTATCTATCTCTCTCTATCTATCTATCTCTCTCTCTCTCTCTCTCTCTTTCTTTCTCTCTCTCTCTCCATCTCTCTCTCCCTTTGTCTTCGTCCCCCCGCCATGGCTCATACGTTTGAGCCTTGGAAGAGGGCCATGATAGACGATTCCGACTTGTCATCGTCCTCCGACGACGAATGGTGGGTGGAACCCGCTCCACGTTCGCGATGAAGGCGGACTCGGAGGAGGATGAGGGCCCCATCTCTTAAAAGCAGGATAATGATGGAGCAGGACGAGAAGGATTTGCAGACCTTCATCGTCTACCTCCGCGAAAAACGTGAGGAGGAAGAACGAACGAAGACCACGGCATCAGCCGACGCATCAGCCGCCGCACCTGGATCTGCAACGCAACAGGCGGGAGAGAGGGAGAGAGAGGGAGAGAGAAAGACAAAGAGAGAAAGAGAGAGGCAAAGCGAGGGAGACAGAAAGACGGAGACAAAGAAAGAGGGAAAAAGAGGAAGAGGAAAATAGAGGGAGAGAGAAATCGCAATCGACGGCACGTCGGAATCCGCTCCATCAACAGCGCCACGTCAGCAGCAGCCGACGCATCAGCCGCTGCATCCGGGTCTGCAACGCAACACG